>JASAMV010007935.1:0-28656 GCA_030248065.1 Rhynchonema sp. JSB1_4 | reverse complement strand
GCCACAGCAATTCTCAAGCGCAGCAATTTTTAAATCTCACACAGTCAAAATTGCACTCCAGCCCTCATGCTCGCCCATATTTTTCTCAAACTATTATTCTGCTGCATTTTGATCACAAAAGTCAATAATTCAATACGAAAATTGTGCAAACAATTTGAACAAACAGAGATAAAGTGAAATTTGAATTCTTTGAACAAGACCAAGACCGTGCACCTGCGTGCTACGTCTACGTTGACAGACCCCAGTCACGCGATCAAGCAATGGCTAATTGTGAAAAGCACACCGTTCCTGGGTTCGTTGCCCGAAACAGCTCTCTTGAATCGTCTGAAGAAAATGAATATAAAACAATGATCGGAACATTCCTAAGAGAATCGGTTAGTGCTGCATGAAAACGCATGTTCGAGTGAGAGTCGATATAAATTTGAAAATCAAGGACGAACAATGCAAGAAAAACTTGGCGAACCAACGCAAGTATTGGATTCGAAGCAGCGACAACCAAAAACATGTGCTCATGCTACATTGCAACAACAATGAAGAAGTTTCAGTCCAACCTAACACTGATCAATCAGAAAGTTTGCCGTTCATCTGCGAATATTTTCCTCTCCGTAAGTTAGAATTGGAAGCTGACAAAACGATAGTCGATGATGATAGATGAAATGATGACAAAATCATTGTCTGTCTAAGTACATACATGCATACATACATACATACCCTCGATTGTTTTTTGCAGACTGCCCCCTAGGCTATCCAACCTTAACGAATGCAACTCTAAAGTATGCCACTAATTCGGATCAGGAACTCAAAAAAAGAAAGCATTACGTCGGATCAAAAGTTGGTGATCCGTACGTTGTGTGATCTGTTCATGTAAAGATGTTGTATTTTACACGCACGAAGCATTGCAGATAAGCTACACGTGTGATGTTGGAACAACATCTGGCGGAGAGCTTGAATCGACAATCACTTGTGGTGAGCGTGGTAAATGGACGGAAAACATTGGATGTTGTGAGTTGAATTACGCAATTTTTTAATTCAATTCAGTTCATATACAGGGACGAGTTCAATGAACCATTTAATTCGCAGCAGCCAAACGCGAGTCGACCCCGAGTGAATGGCCAGCCTGGTTGCTGCCCGTGGCGGTCGGAGGCAGTTGTGTGCTGGTTGTGCTGCTCATGCTCGCATCCGCCGTCGTTTATCTGGGATGGAGACTGAAGAAGGAGAAGGACATCGAAGAAAGACTGAGACATGTAAGTGGTATGGTCGAAATAACAGAGTTGGTGATTGGACGGATCTACACAGTTCACTTGACGTAGGAACTTCCTTTTGCATTAATTTCACCAGCGTAACAGTTGTTGCGTGTTGGGTTTGGCCAAAAACGTTTGCCCTGGTTGACAGCTTTAGTGGCAGGTATGAATAAGTTTATAACCAAGAAACCCTTGTCACGCGACCGTTGAGACAGATCCGATACAATCACCAAGTTTGATACCTCCCGTTATCACTTACATAAAATACTGTACGATCGAAAAACCACATCAGCACTTTCCAGGAACGAAGAATGTTGCGGCATATGCTGGAAGATGTACACGGAAAAACGCTCGATAATCACACACCACACAGTTCTCCAAGGCGCAAATCACCACGGGTACTCTTCTTACAAAAACTCACTTCTGAATGACCACTAAAATTGCATACAGTTCACCCATTTTATGCTGGTTTAATGGTTGACCACTTCCCCGTGCAGTGGATACTCTTTAAAGTGATGTGTAAATGAGGGTCTCGATCATGTTACTCACTACAACGGAACGTAGAGTGACCAGCCAAACTCACAGAATCATGACATTGCAGCCGAACATTTTTGTCGAGGAATCCGTGGCGATGGATATTCCAACCGCTAATCGAGCCAGTCAACCGTCACGTCGCTTTTGAAAACGATAACTCTTACGAGCAAAATCCATTTGAAAAATCTATCTGATGTCCATATCATCACATCTTGCATCGAATATGTACATTCTACGAAAATGAAAGGGCTATGTGGGTACTTGCGGATAATGCGTTACAAATTCTAGGCCTAATACGCTTTTTTTCCGTGGCATGCATCTAACACGAAATAATATGTATTGAAGTAACGATTAACACGTATACGGATGATACAAATAAAACAAACTGGGTTGCTGCTGTATTGGTAAATTGAGTGATGCGCCTGCGCAGAGTGATCGGACAGCCGTCATTGTTGACACGTTGACACAATAGATAATAATCATGTGACAAGTGCTTACACAAGTTCGCTTTGGACTGTCGAGAAACAAATGCTGGTAACACTTTATGTCTTTGGACACAATGACAAGTTTGGTATCAATACTTTATTTGGTTCAGACAGCAATAATTTTGCATGTTTGGTCATCTGAAAGTGGTCAACGGTTTTAGTCATTTCAGAAAGGCTGTGTCATTTTGCAAGGTAATCACAATTACAATTAGTACTGGTCATGTGTTTGTCAGAGAACAGCGGTTATTGTCATTGGTCAGCTCGGTCTTGATGTATCAGAAAAATTCAAGTCGTTTATTCTTTGTCAGCCCCATAGTTTTCTGTGTTTTCTCGGCGATTCAGACGGTGATTTTTTCGATTGTTTCTGACGGTTGGGCGAGTGTTGTTTGTCTTTATTGTGCTGTTCTTGATGATGATGTGGTTGAGTGTGGGCTTGAGCATTTGGGTTCTGTTGAGCTGGTTGAATGAAGGGACCCGGAGAGCTCTGATACTGCTGATCTGGCGTTTGGCCGGGCTGATATTGCTGCATCATGCCTGGTGATTGATAGGGTTGTTGAGCCACAAACATTGGCTGTTGATTGGGAACAAACATGGGGCCCCCGGCATTGAGCGGGATAGATTTCTCGTCGTCCTTTAAAAGAAATGTAAGTTTGCCCTTAATTAACCACTGCATGAAATGCTGAAAGTTCTTGTATACTTACAAGTACATCTTCCTTCTTCGACTTTGACTCGATCTCTTGTGTCTCTTCATCTAATCGTTTCCGATCAGTTTCTTCTTCATCTTCTTCCCGCGCAGACATGTGATCCAGTTTGGATTTCAGTCTGTTTCGTTGCTGCCAAGAAACAATCGTGTAAATATATATTTCTCCAAAAATAAAAAGGTCATAAAACCTACTTTTAGATATCTGGCCTCTTTTTTCTTCTCGATATGCAGCCGACGGACCAGAACGACAACGACGATGATTAACGCCAGGAGGACCAGACCCCCGACGGCAGCGCCGATTGCGGTCGGCAGCAGCCAACCAGCTGGGATATCGTCCCCAGGTTTCATCTTGTCGGGAAAGCTTGTCGGCTCTGCTGGAAATTAGGGCGCAAACAATTGACCCGCTATACCCTCTTAAAGTATTACTCAGGATCGACATGCCCTGAAAGGCCTACTTCCAGCTTCTGTCACGCATGTATCGAGCTCTTTGACTTCCGCCCCTCGTGGTTCTTTCCACTTTCCGTAATCACATCTCATGGTCCGCTCGGTGGTTTGCGAGGTCTCGAATTTACTACCGTTGAGGCACTTGATCGTCAATTTTGTTGTGTGATTCACGTAGGTTTGGTTGTTGTTCGACAGTTGGGGTTCAAATGTGAACTGCTCATATTGGTTGTGAACCGGTGGTATGAGGCAACCTGAGCAGAAAAACCAACTGCGTACTCGATGTAGTGCACCTCAGAATTATCAGAATTTGTAACGGATTTCAGAATTTTCTACATACAGTGTGTACCTGTGACCTCCTGGCGACAAATGAATGGCAGGGGAGCATTCTGCTGGCCGGCCACTGGTCTGCCCGAATTAGGTACGTCAACCAGTTTGCCTGTCGCACAGTTGATGTACACAAAGTACTCGTCATCGTTGTTGGACCTAATGAAAACATGGAAGGTTATTGGAGAATTTCGCTCAAGTGAAAAGCACCCACGTCAGATCGCATCTGCATTGGTCTCCTGACTTTTTTATCCCTACGGTAACCAGTTTGATTGCCAACTTCAGATTGCTCAACTGTGCAAATTAAACCCATTCTCACTTGTTCGGTTCGCCATCAGCCCAAAGATGTTTGTCGATTTTGCTGCTATCCTCCAGCCAAATGAAGCTGTCCGTGTGATTCAACCCAAATGTTGTTGGTCGTTTGTTTTCAGGCACGTGCCCACCCGTCCAGTAAGCATGCTCTTCCGTGACGCACGGCCATTTTTCTCGGTCGTCTTTTCTCTTTGATAATGAATCTGGTATGTTGTTATGTATGAATCAATGAAGGTTTAGTTTGCTCCCTCACCGCCAGATTCAACACTCCGTTGAACTCGTTGACGTCCTTGACAGATATCAGCGTGCTTTGGGAGAAGAAATCGATAATGAACGTTGAACATCGTTTTCTTGCGTCCGTCCACGAATACCTCAGGTCCACGAACGCGTAGCAGACTGCTTTACGGAAGATGAATGTGGTGCTTTCGAAGCTATTTGATTGACATTGGGATTTGAGCTGGTCTTGTTGAATGGTCGTTTGGATGAAGAGATGGGGCAATATTACGGTTTGGAACAGCAGCGCAAACCACCAACGGGGCATAGTGATTAGAATTGTTGCATTAAGTAATCATGTTTTTTGCCTGGATTGAATCAGTAAAATTAGACTGAAGTTGATTTCGAAAAACAAGACGAACTATTGCGATGACGTGTTGCCTTGAATACGGTAATGCTGCAGTGGCGGATCCAGCTTTTGGCCAAGGGAGGGGCCAAATTCAAAAAGTGATGTTTACGTAGTGCTTGTTCCATTTTTTGAAAAATCATTTTTATCCAGTGCTTGTTTAGAATTCCGTGCTTTTTACACCAAATATTATACAATAAAATGTGACAATGCGCGCCAAGCGCGCGAAATTTTGGCACTTTTTACGCGCGCGAAAGCCAAATTTCATTGAAAATGGGTGTATTTGACGCGCGCAGCGCGCGATTTTTTTACTTTTGATGTGTATGAGAGTGAAAATCCTGCGATTTAGGGGTCCTTTTTCCTTCTTCCCTCCGAAACGGCGACCTTCTTCAGGGGCCAAATGACCCCTGTGGCCCCCCTGTATCCGCCCTTGTAATGCTGAGACGTTTGGAATTTAAAGTCGTTGCACCATTTCCCTATAGCCAACGATGACTTGTCGTGTTTATAATAGATAGGCTTGAGGGCTAGACTTGAGATTTGGTTAGGCTTAAAGGCTACAGGTTACAGGCGATATCTTTTACTATATAATTAGCTTAGGCTTATATTTGCACTTAGGCTTAGGCTTTAGCCTGTGGTTGAGCTTAAGCATTGGCTTAATTTTCAGGCTCTGTTTTCAGGTTTAGGCTTAGGCCCCCACCTGGGTTTGAGCTTAGGCTTACACATAATGAACAAAGCCCCCAGTAGACGACAATGTTTCTATCTTCCACACAGCTAACCACACAGGCTTGGATTTGGTGCTACGACCTTAGTCGCTCGCGATCTACGCAGAACGAACTTTCGCTTCAGTGGAGGCTTGCGGAATAAAGAAAACACACTTAGGCTTTTGTAAATCATTTTAGGTTGTAAAATCGCAGGGTGCAAAATGCAAAAATGCCAGTGGATGAAACATATTTTAAAAGCTCATGTTCACGTAGACCGATTTCTCTTTTTTCTTATGGGTTTAGAAAAGATCTCAGCAGCAAACTAATGAATTCTCAAATTTATTGTGTCTCCATTATTGTACCAGAATTATAATAACAGTTACAAGAGCGTTGGAGCCAACGACTTGGCAAATCAGTTTTACGTGGGCCAATTCAGTGTGGTGCGACTATTTTGGCTGTTGATGTTGATGTTTACGTGGAGGATTCTGTTGAGGGCGCTGTTGCGGAAAATGTTGTTGTTGTTGTGGCGTATGTTGTTGTGGTCGTGGGGCGGGGACGGGCTGTTGTGGGTGTGGAGGATGTGATATTGGAGACGGCTTGTGAGGCACATGCGGTTGTGGGGCATGTTGTTGTTGTTGTTGTTGTTTTTGGTGTTGTTGTTGTTGTTCTTGTAGTCGTTGTTGTTGTTTTTGGTGTTGTTGTAGTTGGTGTTGTGGGGCATGTTGTTGCGGTCGTGGGGCGGGGACGTGTTGTTGTGGTTGTTGGAGTTGGTGTTGTGGAGAAGGTTTGTTTGGGGCATGTTGCTGTGGTGGACGTTGGTTTTGGGCGTGATGCCGTCGATGTTGCACTGGTTGTTGTTGTTGTCGGTAATGAGGTTTCTGGATTTCTTGTTGACGATGCTGCAGTGGTTTGTGTTGCTGATCGTGGGGATGTGGGATTTGACGGGGTTGGTGCTGTTCAGGTGACTGACTGGGTTGATGGTGTTGGGCAGGTTGAGGTTGTTTGAGTGGATGAGCAGACTGTCGTTGCTGCTGCATCGGCTGAATTCCCTGAGCTGCTTGCATTTGGTTAGGATTTGGATGTTGAGCGTGAAATTGGATCGGTGCTTGACCTTGTATCTGTTCATTTGGGTCCAACGTTTTGGGATAAACTGGTGGGAAGCCGAATTGATTCTGGTTCATTTGATATGGCATGTTAACAGCCGGTGGGTATTGTGGTGGCATCACAAATTGATATGGAGCATAGGGCTGTACCATTGGCACGAAAGCTGGTTGAGGTGCCAGGTTTAGAGGGATAGATTTTTCGTAGTTGTTTTTTCCCTGAAATTAAAGTTGGACCAGTAACGTTGAGACTGGAAATAACCATACTAGCCCAATCCTCACATCTTTGACGTCAGTGTCTCGATATGATCTCTGTGTGTCTTCATCTTCCATCTGTTCTTTGTATGAAAGTTCGTCGAATTTTGTTTTGAGTTTGTTTCGTTCCTGCACATAATGAACCACAGCAGATCAATTGACTAATCAAGTCGAATTAATCAATCCCCATCTCATACTTCAAGATACTTAGCCTCTCTTTTCTTTTCGATCTTCAAACGTTGAACCAGGAACACAGTCACGCCGACCAGTGCAATCAGAATGAGCGCTGCAGCGGCAGCCCCAATTGCGGTGGGCATCATCCACTGCTCATCACTTATGGTGCCGGACTGTTTGAAGGTGTCGAGCGGTTTTACTGCAACAATGTTGGTGGGTAAATTCGCTTGAAATAATACAGCACAATCCTAAAATCAGAAGCAACCTGAGCAATTGCCCAATGTCTCGATTTGCCTCCCTTCCTCGTCTTTCCACACAGTTTCGTCACATTTGATGGTTGTCTGAGGACTGTTGTCTGAGCACTTGAATGTGAGTTTGGTTTGGTTGATGACGTACTTGTTTTCCGCCTTGCTTGTCGGAATGAACGAATGTTTCTCGAATTGGTAGAGGCCGATCGGTTTGAGGCAGCCTGGTGGAGGACAGATGATTTTCCGAAAGACCAGGTCATCATTAACATTCGAAAAAGCATGTTCATCACACCAGTCCTTCGTTGTTCACAGATAAACGGCATAGGAACGTTCGAGCCATTGACCGGTCTTCCAGCGTTCTTTGCGTTCCTCAGTTTGCCTGGTGGATCGGTGCCACAGTCGGCGTAGACGTAGAACGCATTTGTGTTGCTTGCGCTGTCCAAGTAAAACGGAAAATACTAGCTGTTCGATTGCATGTCAAGGGCTATTCTTTTTTTTTTTTTTTTTCCGGGTGGGGTATGGGCCCGGCAAGGCAGTGTTGCTTGTTTTTCTCTCTGTTTTTCTGCCTCCGTTTCTTTTTTGTTCTTTTTTTGGGGGGGTATTTTTTCTGCTTTTGCCGGGCAGTCAGAGTATAAACCGACCTTTAGTCAAGCGAATTCTTTCAAAACCAACTTGACCGGTTCACCTTCCGCCCACAGAGCATCATCAATTTCAGTGTCGTCCAACCAAACAAATCTACGTCCCTCATCTGCAGCGGTGCGCGCGGATCCACCAGTCCAGTAGGAGTGCTCGCCGTCAGTGCACTGCCAGGATTCATTTGAACTATTTCTCTGAAAAATTTTCAAAACTATTGGTGAGAAAATATCGTGACAAATTTTGCCATGAAAATAGTGTTTTTTATTGGAAAAGTTGAAGGACCACAATCAAACCAGAGCATTCAGTGTTTCTTGAAAGTCCTTGATGCTTGTTATTGATATCAATATTCCGGTGGAGAAATAGTCTGGTGCAGTTAGAGCTTCGCACATCGCTTTGGCATGTTCCCATTGTGTGCGCTGGTCAACGGCAGCCAGGCAGACTTGCTTCGATTTTAGGAACGCGAATGTTGCAGTTTGGTTGGTTTGAGATTCGCAATTTGTCAACAACTCTTGGTGTTGGTCAGAGTAGGCTGAATTAATCATCGATGGGATCATCAGCAGCAACGCAAACAAATGCAGCCAAGCAGCCATTGTGATTGAGTTGGTCAGTCAGGGTATCGCATTGTTACAGTTTAAGTGATTCGATGACGAAAAATAAATCTTTTCCCATAAATTGATGACGTTTTACGCGAAAGTGGTTACTGTAGGACACGTTGTTTCCCGTGCTGCACTTGTTTTCATTGCGTTTGTTTTCAAGGCAAGAAAATTCTGTCTTCAATTAATCGCATCGCAATGAACACAATATCACTTTGTTTTCCGATTAATCTTGTGCTCATCATTGCTCTGCCGATCAGCAGCATGTGCTCTCTTCGAGATTTATGCGCTCAATTTGAAACGAGCAACGGCTTGAAGTCCGCGATCGAATTTTTCCCAGAAGACCCGAATCAGAAGCCGATCTGCTACGTTCACATTGGCACACAGAAACACTTCAAAGAAGCGAATGACTACTGCAAGGACGTAACGCGTCAAGGATTCGAACCAGGCCGCATGGCCAGCATCAGAACAGAAAAAACATTTCTCAGCTACATAAAAAATTGGGTAAGACCACATTTTTAAAGAAAAATACTAACTTTGAATATGAGTTTGAACTTTCTTCTCCTAAACTTAGGATAAAAAGTGCAGCGGCGAGAATGGTGTGCGTGAATATTGGGTATTGGGAACGGAAAACTGCAATAAGTTTGTGTGCAACAACAACGATGAAACACGCGGCAACTTGGTGATTACAGCTGGGGAATTGCCGAATTGCGACAATCCCAATTCTAAACCGTTGAACTTTGTTTGTCAGTATGATCCCAAAAGTTGGTTTTGGCTGACAGAGAATTCCCTCACAGCGATTACAGGTATTAAGACTTGCTGGAAGCAATTTTTACTGTTTAGTGTGCATGGAACCAAAAAAGTTGAGCAAGGCCAATGGAAAGCTCAAAGTTTCGGATAGGGAGCTGAAAGCAAAGTCGACTAAAATGTATTACGATGGCTGTAAGGTATGTACGCAAGTGGTGGACTAATTGGGGTCATATGGCAAATTCAACCACTTCCCTTGAGGTCGAATACCATTGTCTCGAGCGCCACAGTGTCGATGGAACCCGCCAAGGCGTTCGGGAGCAGACAGCAGTCTGTGAGAAAGGAACATGGCAGGACTCACACCTGAAAGACTGCCAGTTGGTAACAGCTCCTCCAATTCGTTCACCAAGTTTGTTGCATTTTATTCCCTGTTTATGATAAGAATTCGAATCAATCGTGATTAAACCGCACAGGTTGGCCCAATGGCGACCAAGGTAGAGGCAGTACCCGACGTTACTCGACAGAACTGACAGGACTGTACGTTGTGTTGGTCTCTTGCATCGTTGTGACGATCGTGGTGATACTGTTCATAATGGGCTTCGTGAACAGCCATCGAGAGACAGTTCGCAAACAGGACCAGGCCCTATTGGGAGTTAGTCATTATTTCAAAACTTCAACTTTGGTAAACAAGGTGTTTAATTGATGACCTAATTCAACAGACCCCATTTTCCCTCTGGGACGAGGGCCAGTTCGAAGGGCCGCAGGCGGGCAGGGACGAAGACACACAACGTGATGACGATGACAAGCCAAAACTGACCGATTATTCGGACGATACGTACCCGGACGTTGGAACACAAATCGACGACAGCGGAAGCGCATGTACGTGCTTTATTGTGGTTTTCTTATGACGATTTAGTACATACTTATTGTGACATGTTGGATGCGTCGCTTTCGGTCACCACACAGAAAGTACGCGTACTCTATACCTATAGGCAGAAAGAATGTAAGAACTATAGTATTCATAAATGGTCACTGTAATGCATTGACACTGTTGACTTGTATATGTGTTATTATGCCTACTAATGACGCTTCAGCTCGACAACAATATCAAAATTACACGCACAATGATTCGTCTGTCGAATTCATGCGTTCCCTGCAAAGATTTGAACGAGAGTCACGTGCTCAACATTTCGATTGAATGCTGGTGATACCGTAATTTACGTAATAATGCTCTGAATAATTCTGGCCCACCACTGTTACTTTGCGGTAATACACGACAAATGCGACACCAAATACTGATAAAATTAAGCAATGCGCCTCAAGCATCAGCTTTGGTCGTCAACTTTGTTCGTCAACTCAAGCAGTCCTGAAAGATAGAGCACACAAAATCTGAAATTGAGTGACTAAAGATGAACACTGATAATTAATGCCACAAATGATTTGGTTCAGGCTCAATAAAGCTGATTGGGTACACGCAATATTCTACAGGCAATCCGTATGCTTGTGCACTGCGTCTGTTGGAGAAACAGAGATGCACGCATCCCCGGACCGTATGCTTCGGTTTCAATGCACAGCAACACGTGTGGGTTTCACGTGTTTTCATCGCTTTTAATTTCTCGCAGTCAAAATACATTTTCCCAATTCACTTTTATCAATTCCTCATCATGAACAAACTTTCCATGCTCCTGCTGCTCTTTAACATAAATTACCTCGCAAAAATCGATGCGCAATTTGACAAAAATAATAAAATTAATAAATACAGTTGCATTACTGCATCACAGCCCCAGACCATTTTTCTTTACCACGACTCTACTTGTTATATGGTGGTGACCATACCAAAAACGTGGTCGGAAGCAAAGAAGCATTGCGAAAACATCAAAATCCTAAACCTTAACCAAAGTAATCTGACGTCGATAGCACGTGTTGATAAATTTCTACGTCTCCTACGAGCTGTGGTGAGTTGAGTGATTTCTAAGAGATAGTGACAAATCGTCCCCAAATTAATCATGAATTCTTTTTAGAGACCTATAGAATGGCTCTGCCAACGTCATCAACAAACATACTGGACCGGCAACCCTGCACCGAACCAAACACAAATAACAATAGGTGATGACCACAGGATCTGGCCACCCGAAGCATCCGATGTTGATCTGAATTCGTCATTGACTGACAACAATACAATGCCCAATTCCCATTCCTATATCGATTGTGGCACGGGTCATTTGCGCAGCGCTCCTGACTCACGCAAAATGTCGTTCATTTGTGAAAGTCGACTTTCCACAGGTGAGTTTACTCCTAAGTATGTTCAGGACGGTTGGTTCAGGTCAAAGACGTTTGGTTGCAATATGGCCGTTTCAGGAAGTATCGCAGAGCGAAACGAAACCACCACAGCCTCATCTAATGATCTCAGTACAACACGAAAGGTTTTGATCATAATTTTTCTCTCATCGCTGCTCTGCGCCATCATTGCTGTCAATATCGTGTTGTGCTCTTACTGGGTCGACGATCAAAGGTAAACAATTATTTACCAGGACTTATGAATTTGAGAACCGCACTTAACAATCTACCGGAGTTTTACATTATGTAAAAACGACTCCCCTACGGCTCCATTCGGATAACTTCCATAGTTTTCCAGGACTTGAACAGAAAGGCACATAGTCTCCCCTCAAACGAGGCACAAACAGGTCATTTTCGTCCGTATTCAGCAGAATCTGGTTAAGATCAAATACGCATGCTTTGAAATGCGCACAAACAATTGTTATAACATTCAACAACGTTAGCGATGATATCCAGTAACGTCAAAAATTGACCCACAAACACCGAGGGCTCTGTCTATTCGGAAACGTTTCCAGGAGAGCAAGCCTAAAAGACGCCGAAGCCAATGCTGACGAAGATACTCAATCTAGTGGCAGCAGAAGGTCGGTTCAGCTGGTGTCCATTCTGAGCTAGTAATACCGAAGTGCTAAATGCAACGTAATTTCAGCAGCGAAAGCATTCACATTGACGGCGGGCCGACGAAAACTGTGAAATACTCGAAGATTGAAGACGAACCCGACGAACCAACAACTATGAGCACCAGAGCCATCAGTTTGAGTGGCAGTTACGGCAGCAAGCGCGTGGGGTCATGCAGTAGAAGTGCATCGGGCATGACAAACGGTAATACCGAGACAACGAAGACGAAAACAACAACAAAAACGCCGCAAAAACAACAATCAAAATCATTTGGAAACAAACTTGACACATCTCTGGCAACAGCGAAACCACAAAAGAGTCAACAACTATCATCAGCGGTGACAATGTCGAAAGAAGACGAAGACTTTCAAGATTCAAAATTCACCAGTAAATCCATCGGACCAATCAAGTCATCGGCGGTGAGGCAGTTCTCTTGGTCACTCTCTATTTGTTTGGAAAATTGCTGCCCACTGAGTTGAGTGCTTTTTCAGGTTTCGAAATGAAAATTATTCGAGGTCAGAAAATTGACAAGCAGCGAAAATGAAGCTAATCTGTTCATCATACCCTATGCTACATACAAGTTGTACAAATACCTATTTTCATGCAATTAACCTGCCCTGTGACTACTGGTGCTTCCAAAGACTCATTTTTCTGGTCACTCAATGAAATATATCATTTCCGTTTCTGTGGTTTTTATCACTAGGTTGCCTGCACTTTAAGTTAAAGGCCTGACAGAGAAGTGTGACTTCCTACGGCCTGAATGGCCGGTGGCCGGGCGATTAGAGAAAGCAGGTCTCAGCAAGATCGCTTTGAGCAAGTGAAAAAGAGCGGAGCGAAAAGGGTAGAGCACAAATACGAGAGCTTGAAAAACTATAATCCATCCAGCATCCACTAGACCACCTGTTCCTGAAACCTGTGCAGTCACACACGTGACGTCAGCGTTAGCCCACTCCGCATTCGCAGAGCGGCTGTAGAAACTACTAAAAAATCAAGTGAAGTATGTGATGAGCCCAGAGTCGTGAGAGCAAGAAGTTCAAGGGGGCAAACATTAAGACAGTGAGAGGGTGGGGGGTAGCTAAAACGAAGAAGCATTCTAGTGATAAGCATTAAGTGAAAGTCGGGGTCGTGAATGTATGATAAGGTATGAAGCTACATGACATAACGGCCTAATCTTGGCATGCATGCACATGCACCAATGCATGACAGTTATTGTGCAGTAGACCCATGGTGAATCGTGAATCCCTCTTAGTGCTTGCACGACTCCGAATGTCCCGACTTTTCACATGTTGTACCTTTTTTCCGTGTGAAATCTGAACAGCACAGATTCTCAAACGTCCAACTCCCGAAACTCTCTTGAGAGCTCGCAATGGTTTGGTTTGGATGATTGGCAATTGTCAGCCTTAACGCTCATCGCGCATGTTTTGTTCCACTGATGAACTGCTATATGAGCACATCATGAACGTTTTATCATGGGTGAGTTGATTAGTAGATTTGCACAGGGATGGGAACTATCGACAGGTGATGCCTTATAGAAAATAACATTTTTGTACTTAACGTTTGTTTAAACAATTTATGTAAAATTACTGTTAACAAGATAGGCTTTATATCAATCACATATAGAAAAGACACAACAGCTATGTACATATTATGACACGATGAAATACCTATCACACAGCTAGCATTGCATTGTTAGTGCCATTCAACGCACTGTTGCTATCCACAAGTGCAGTCGCACTGTTGTGACTGTTCGTTTCTTCATCGGCTGCCTCTTGGACTACCTCCAACAGATTCACCGATAATTCCTTGCACCCATCCACAGTCCCATCTTCGTTGCTGTTGCCACGTGAGAATGTGCTGATCGTACTTGTGCTGCCTATCATGCTTGCCTCAACATCCTGAAGGGGTTGATAGGTGTTTAAAATTGAAATTTGTGATTTAAAAATTTTTTTGATTTAAAATTGAAATTTTAATTGAATTTGAAATAAAATGATTTGAAAAAAGACTTAAGTTTTAAAACAAAAATGCCGAAACAGACCTCCTCCACAACAGGCGCCAGTGGCTTCGAGCTCAACTCAAACGCGGTCGAGGTGTTGACGGGTGGTGGTACCGAATCCAACACGTTCACAATCGGGGGTTGCAGCTCATCGCTTGGCAGTGGTATCAGACCGCAAGGTGGTGAAACATCGGTTGAAGTAGGGTATAACTGATGAGGGGTTTCAGGATTTAACGTGCTGAAAAACAAGAATCGAATGAAAAACCTTTGTTTCACAACACCTTTTTATCCGATTTTTGCATGTTCGGCGTCTGTGGTGCGGTGGTGCCTGGGGTGCTGTTTGGGTTGGTGGAGATATTGATGAACAGATTGGCAACACTTTGTTGCTCCCGTGGTGTGTCCTGGAAAGTTGGTTACTTTTCAAAACTATTATCAGCACGTGACCAAATGACGTTCACACATGATACAGCGAGTGATAAAATAGCGTTGGTTTCCCTGAGGCTGCTATGTTGGACGTAAAGCTCAGGCCAAGGCTGTTTGCTTCGCCCAGGCTTCGGCTAAGGTCGAAATTGCCTTGAACATGTCTCCAAGTGACCGCTGTTTTTCTGAGAACCCGTCGTTCTGTTGGTGACACAGCCAATTGTTTGGCTAACCGGCACCAGTGTCGGATCAGTGATCGTGCCGTGGGGTCTGACATCAGCGATTGAATGGTGCTGTGGATTGGTGATGTCCATTGACAGAATGCTGTCGTGATACATGACGCGACGACGCTCTTGTTCTTCTGCAATAGTTTATACAATCTGTACCATCTGTATAGTGACATAAATGTGGCCCGTGTTTTCGGTCACTGAGATTCACTTATTAGTGAGAATTCGGAATTTAACGATGGATTAAAAGACCTAAAGATCGCTCGAAAATGTTCGCTATGTAAAGAGGGTCACAATAAAGAGGGTGCCCTAAACCAGCACCATCCACAAAGCTTAAAAGCAATCAGTACTGAAACATTACCCAACCTTCAGCATCATTTGCCCAACACGAACTGGTCACACTGTCGGATCTCATGATGGATGACCGCCTGTTTCTAACAAGCTGCTGTCGGTGGTGGTAGGCAAGCGTGGCGGCCATACCTGATTGGCAGTTTCACAATCAAGAAATGCAGCTGATCAGGACAGCTAAAACTGCAAATGTTTTTTTTATAAAACCGTGAAATCCTACCGGCAGCCACATTTCGATTTGCATTCAACACGCCGCCCACAGGCAACGACATTTGATGCTCGACCAACGGTCGACTGCTGTGTGATTGACTGCCTCTGTAATGGAATTTAGGGGAACAGCTGGTTACTGCAGAGGAAGAATATGGTTCGCTTTTTCCTCAAGCTCCAAACAGAGAAAACACGATTATGTTACCTGGGCGAAGTGCCAAATCCCTTCGGACGAACGGCGTTGGTCAACGAATTGATGCTTTCCTTCGAATCCGAGCCGAACAATCGATTGATCGATAGTCGTGAATTGCCTGGAATTCATTGATTATATAAACAATAATACTTTAAGGTATTCAATAGCTGGTTGAAATTCTTGCCCGAAATCAACGAAAACAATTTTCGATGCGGTCGAATGGATGGTGATCGCGTCGCTCCGTCGATCGACACCCCGCGATTGTAGCTGGGTCGTTGTGATTGTGATTCGCTGTTCAATCGAGGATCATCGTCCTCAGCGCTGAAAATGAAAAGCTAACATTTAAAATCAACAAACCAATTGCTCAATCATTCAACCAATACTTCATATCCTCGTCGCTGATATGATTGAGTTTCTCCTTGATGATGTCCAACTGCGGATCGTCTTCATTCACCCACTCCATTTTGTTCGATGCGATGCTGCAAAGGGCGTGAAACATCACAATCAATTATCATATATTCACCATTCACTTTTCGAATGCGAATGCGCTGACTTCATATTCGAACATGAGCCCATGAACGGATCGACTTTGTGTCCGGCGGCAGCAGCCGTGTAAGGCATTTCGACGTTCAGATCATTCCAGTGAATATCGCGCGTCAACTTGGGGTATTTACGATGTAGGGTATCGGCGCACGCGTACGACACTTGCAGGTTACGGTCGATGATCCCTGACGGTGAGGGTTAAAGTGACTTCAGTATGGCTTAAAAAACAATGAATGAAACTTGGTGATCAGATCGGAGCTGCCTAGTTCACCTGACTTTCTGAGTTACTAAATTGAAAAAAGTCATTTCAATGTCTTTAAGTTGCGTACTGTTATATCTGTGGTTGTGGACGAAAGAGTTCATGTTGTGGAGTCATGTCACCAAGGCAGGTCCGATTCAATACGACTACACAGTTTGATTTCGTAAAACCACTAAGAAACAACTAAAAATGTCTAACAATTCATCTCAAAGTCGTCATCATCCTCTCCAAAGGGACAAATGAGCTGCTCAGCCACTTTCAGCCATCCGACGTAGAAGAAGAATTGCAGCATGGTCAACACTGGCACGTAATAATCGACGCTGAAACATCAGACACACACACGCTGTGGAGCACACACATTGACACCATCACACCATACGAGCACGACTGAAAATGTAGGAGTCAGTTCTCGTTTGGAATAGGTCAACGGGTGCATTCATACTGATGAAGGTCTGATGCACACCTAAAATACGGTGGGTGGAACCAGTTGCGCAGTTGATAATACTATGAAGAAGAGGTGTAGGTAAGCACGTTTTGGCTACACGTAGGATGTTCAGTGAAACTCAAGAGTGGCCTGCACCCAGAGAACACCAACATAATGCACAGGAAAGACCCTTAAGAAAGTTTACATTCTTAATTAAGCGAACGGGTGTCAGGCCTTTTTTTCACTGCACTTTCCATAAGCTCAAAGTCCTCAACCGAACTCACTTGAAATCAGCACTGGTTGCCTCATTAAGCAGGTATTGTCGACCGAAAAGACATGCGAAGAAAAAGCTGTAGACGGCGATGGTCACAACCTGAATTAGCGGTTGACATCGCAAAATGCTACATATTTCGACACAATTAGAACTTATGTGAGCTTCCGGTCAAACCTGTGTGTAAACCAGAGGCACACTAATCCAGTCATAGCTCCACAGCAGACCGCACGAGCCGCGGTAGGACATCATTTCCTGAACGCAAACATAGTCGTATCAGTCGCATGGGAAAAGTTGATCAATTCAACAAGCACCAACATCAACAATTGACTTCAGGTGCAAATCGTCATGAATGCGGCCTTCCTTGCGCGCGACCATGACCAATTGACAGAACCATGACGCAGGCACCCACCTGTGAACAAATGCACAATCTTTTCTTTGGAAGTGCAGATCGCGCCGTAAGTAGCGTAACCGGTCGCAGGATTTTTTGGCCCAACCGCGGTTGACTGCGGTCAACCGGAAGCCCACCGGACCGCTATGTTTTACACGCAAGGTATACCAACCGGGGCCCGACCGGGGCCAACTGCGCCCGGCTGCAGTTGACCGCAGTTGACTGCGGTTGGGCGCGGTGACTGCGCTCCACCGGACTGCTTGGCTGTGTAACTTTTATGATTTTTTCAGCTTATTTTGCTGCTTTTCCGTATTTTTGCACATTATAAATGCTTAGTTTGCGTTTAAAAAAGACATGAATTTATTGACCCTCAATACCCCCACTGATCAAGAACTTTATCAGCCACAACGTGACTATCAGGCGGCCAGCTCATCCGTCACGCCCGGTTTTGATGAGCAGGCAACACAATTCTGTAACTTTACAATGGGTTGAGAGTTGAATGTCAAAAGTACATAATTGTGCTTTTGATTTTCTACATTTTGTCAGTCATGCCTGTACATGCATGCACGTGTGTGCAAAACGCGCATAATCCAAGAGAAAGAGAAAAGAGCAGTGCAGACAGTTAGCATGTATTTTCTTCAGTCCATATTTCCATACTTCATTATTTTTCATTACTTTTTTTAATTTTGTTGTTCCACAAATGTTTAGTTTGACACATGGTCTCATTGGCTTTCTTTTTTAATCTTTCATAGCTTTTATGCTTGGACCGCTGTTTTACCAGGCTTGTGCATTGTGTGTTTTTCGTATGCAGCGTGTATTTCACCGATAAAGTTTGAGAACAAAGGTACCAGATCAAAAAAGACGTGTCGATGGATTTGCAAATTTCGTAAACAGAAACCCGACCGTGTCAAAAACGCAAACCAAGCTTTTATGATGTGCAAAAAGACGGAAAAGCAGCAAAATAAGCTGACAAAATCATAAAAGTTACACAGCCAAGCAGTCCGGTGGAGCGCAGTCACCGCGCCCAACCGCAGTCAACTGCGGTCAACTGCAGCCGGGCGCAGTTGGCCCCGGTCGGGCCCCGGTTGGTATACCTTGCGTGTAAAACATAGCGGTCCGGTGGGCTTCCGGTTGACCGCAGTCAACCGCGGTTGGGCCAAAAAATCCTGCGACCGGTTACGCTACTTACGGCGCGATCTGTACTATGTACATGCATGCCTGTTTTTCAAGAAAATTAGAATCGTACCAATTTCCGTGCGGTGCAACAGTATCGTCTAAAGCCAATCTTTCATCAACTGTACACAGGCCCGCTTCCAGAACGTGGTCCATTGTCGGGAACCGTTGTCGAATTACGGTGGATACGCTCTAAAAAATCATCGTGTTCAATCGATTTTTTAGCTTATCTACTTTTTGTCTCAAACAAACACAAACGAACCCTGAATGTAAGGACGGAAATGAGATTCAGATAGCGAACCAGACATCGGCGTATGGTTCGACCGCGCTCGTCGACCCCTTGGATGTAGGCGCCGATTTGTAAGGCACATCTGCGAATTGATAACAAAAGAATCTCTCAACCATTGTATCATAAAACGAATGTTGCATACATACGTGCTCACAATCACAACAACCAACTATGTCTCAACTGATAGCCAGAGACAAAAATGATTGATTCAAGTTCGAACCTGTCCGGCCAGGGAATGGCCTGGTATTGATTCCACCATCTGCCCACAACAATGGCCACGTAGAAACCCATAACGAACGTGATTGGAATGAGATCAGTAAAGGTGCGACAATAAACGGCAATTGCTCGGAACACCCTGAATCGACAAGTAAGCTGATAATCTCGATGGATATCAAATCGAGCATTGTGCAACGGTCTAGTCCCGGGGCACAGGTTCAGGCCGGAAATCCAGGCCCTGGTGATTCAGGCCATTACTGGAGCCTGAGCCTAAGCCTAAATGGGTCAAACCAGCAGACCTGAATCGGTCGGACATGAAAAACTGGGCCTGAAAGGGTCAGACTTGAATTTCCGGAACTGAAAAGTCGCAGAATAACAAATCGAAATACGAACGTTCGACCCGTCCGGGATGGACGCAGCCTTGGTCACGTGACGCGCGCTTAGCACCACAGTCATTTCACTGACGCCACACTTTTTAACCGGCGTGATAGTTCTTCTCTAATTACTAATAAACAGCTTTACGCATCAGTGAGAGTAGTGGCATCGGCATAATTCTCGAACTAACCACTGACGGAAGGGTCACGTGACCAAGACAGAGCGATCCTGACTAGTCCGATCGCCAAGTTTGATACTGGTCCGGTGGGTCCAGCCAACCACACGACGACAGAAAAGGGGTCTGATCAAATACATGAAACATCAGTTAGAAGCTTTCTAAATATAGAAAACAACCCAACCGTTGTTGACTATCGGTCATGACGATTCGATATATGAGCGCGACGAAATAGTACATGATGGTGAATATGACCATTTCTCTGTACATGAGTTTGTAGATGGAGCCACGCCAGCGAACTAGCAGCTTGCCGAACCCACCAACCCGAACGCTGCTCACTTCCAGTGAATAGGTCACCGTCATTTTGATGAATTGCTGATGTTTCACACCGACGGGAAGTCAGGGCTGAAAACGGTGAAAAGGAACGCTTGCCTCGCGAGGTAGGCAGGGGTTCGCTCAGACATTCACATTTATGCATCAGGCTTAAGCCTAAACAAGGCCTACAAACAGCCTGAGAAGCCTAAGCTTGAGAACAGCCAAACCTAAAATGTAAATGTATGGAAGTCTAAATTCGAAAACCAGGAGTCAGATGACGTCATAAGGCCAATTTTCAAAGAACAAGAGGCAGCTACAGAACACTGAACCAACAAAACAATTTAGCTCGAGTGGTCGGGAAGAAAACTGCTATCTTCCAGTTCGTTTAGCTTCATGTGACTGGGCGCTGGTCCTGCAGCTATCTCCACGAGCCGAGTGAATCGTTTTGAGAGCAAACAGCAGCGCTGTGAACAAGCGGGCGGAAATCGAACAAAAAATACGACAGATTCGCGACACGCAGCAGAGGTCAGGAAGTTGAATTCTCGACAAAAAGACGTGCATTTCATGTGGCGATGGCTGCGAGATGACTAACAGCTGCGTGACCAAAAGCCTGCCAAGTATTGCAGAGCGTCAAAAGTCTGTAGGCGCAGGTGACGTGTCTGTGAGCGAACCCACGTTAGCGTATCAACTATGAAGGCAAGCGCTACGACCATACGGTTGAGCTACGACTTGGCAATGGCAAGCTTCGAGCCACATTCGTTGATGATTATGACGTAAAGATTGTATACAGTACGATAGATACATGTGTGCAACATCAACCAACTAAACAAGTTTTACGTCATAATCAATCCATGTCGCCATTCTCGTGCCGTGAGCTATGTTGCTGTCGTCTTAGTGGTAGTGTTTGCCTTCATTGTTGATACGGCACACCAGTGAACCGACCCGCCAACGCGGCACGAACGCGTGCTTGCTGGCTGACTGGCTGGCTCCGCTTGGTTGCCATACTAAACCAAGTGACTAACGCGCCAAAGTCAGAGCGAAAGAAGCAATCCGAGAGCAAAAATGACGCGTGAATGACGCATAAAGCTACAAGGCGACCTTAACGTCATCCATCGGACCAGCTTTGAATTTGAACTGCTGTTCTGCGCGTGTGAACGGGTCTCAGATTACGGCCAAATCCAAGCGAGTATTTTTCCAGGAATTTTTTTAAAAAGCTAAAGCTGAAACGTAAACAGCCCACAGCGTTCTGTTGATGTGTGTGGTGCTTGTGAGCTAGACAAAAGGCCGTCAGGCACTGAAAAGCGTTTTTGCCAGACTATGAATTCCTGCTCCCAGATCCCTTGAATTACTGGGTAGCTGTGCAAATGGATATCGCACGTGCATTTTTCAAAAGTCAGGAATCTCAAAAAAAAAACGATTGCGATAAATCTAATGGGATAACAGAAAGAGCAACAGATGTGAGCTGACAGACTGACGGGGAACGTTGGCGTATGGACAAGGCACGGCTGACGCGGTACAGATTTGCTGTATTTTGATGAAAGACCACGCAACGGCGGTCTGCGGACAAAACAAAAAAACAGCACATGCGGCGGGCTTGCCGGCTGCTGCTGCAGACGCTCATGCGCATACGCACAGGGGCAGGGTGACGACGCTGGCCGTCAGATCAAGCGCTGGCTGCGTTGCGTGTCTGCTGGCTCACGAGACTCATGTGCATTTTCGTACATTTGCAAATGTACGTATGTCGTTTTTGGCGTGGAAATAGACACCCAGAAAATCGATGTTGGCTCATGGGTTGTGGAAACACATCTATTCTCAGAAATATAAACCATCCACAGATAACAAAAACAACCTAGCCACGATAATTCTCAGATTTCAGCCGGGCAATGTGTTAATGTGGGCGGGCACGGCACATATCCAATGGGTAACTTGCGCCTCACAAGTTTTATGCAGCTAATGTGCCAATGTTTTGCTGAGAGTGAAGCTCCTCTAGCAAGTCATGACCTACTTTTTTACCTGCTCTATGGGGTGCAGCTGCATGACGTGTTTTCACGTGGGCAGACGTTATAATCGTAGTTAGCTGGTGAGAGCCTGGCCCAACCCGATGCCTCAGAGTTATTCTTGGGCTTTGAAAACACCTGAACAATTTTCCGTAGAGCCCTGAAGTACACTGTGCAGCGTCGTTGTCAAGGTCTGTTTGGCAATGTTTAATCTATCCACTCGGGACCCAACATGTAAAGTTCATGCATCTACATGGCAATAAACATTGGGATGACCGCCAGTGGATAGATTCACATATGTAGATGTCAGCAGACTGACTAGCTGGCTGACAGAAACACGCTGAGCGGCACAAGCAGAAACTTCTGCGCCGTTACATTGTGCCGGCAGTAATTTTCGTGAGCGTTGCGAACTCAAGTGTTTTCCTCTGGGGGCTGTGGGGACGTTCAGACATGCATGGGTGCGCACGACAATTTCAGACGCACTTTTTTCATGGTTGATTATTCATTTTTCAAAAAAGTGGATTAAGCCGCAGTTTAAACGAACAAGCGGAAATTATGGAATAAAATTAAAAAAGTAACGAAAGTATGCAAGCATTTTCAAGTGTTTACACGTGCGACGGTGCAGAGTTGTACGCTGTTATTTTTGTGCACCATTGCTCTTTCGTGAATTTTGCGCATGTGTGTGATAAATGCGATGCGACCGCGCAGGTAAACGTCACGTTTACAAAGACTGACAGCGATTCTTATGCGTTTCCGCGTTTGATTAATGACTTTGTAAAGACCGATACACAAAAGATCGCAATCACCACCAAACTCGCAATCACCACCACCAAACTGATGTAAAACGTGCACAATCGCAAACATCTACAAGACTATTTTATTGAAACTGACACCATCAAAGCACATTGATGTACAGTATTTGCAGTTTTTTGACCTCTGGAGGCTGGTGTTGCTTACATCACACGCACGTGCGCCAATAAAAGCCAAACAAGCTAGAGTCACTTCACAGCGCTACGCGATAATGTTATTGTTTTCTTTGATACCTTGTTGGATTTTTACTGGTTCGAGTTTAGCAAGAGCATTTGGTATGAGCTGGTAAAGCTCATCCCGAGCAGTGGTCTGTGTAAAATACCATGGGTTCTGACAAGTGACAAACGACCAAAACAATGACAAAACCGACCAGACGGCGGCCAGTTAGCAACGACGATGACAACGTTTCCGGCCCGGTTGCGACAGGGATTTTCATTCTCTTTTTGTTTTCTGTCTTTGACAGGAATCAATTTTTACCATAAACAAGAGGAGTTAAAAATCTTTGGAAAATCATCCACGCCCAGGGTAGTACTTGGGGGGGGGGGGGTGGGGGGGGGCCCCCCCCAAATTCATCTATCTATCGTCAACACTTTTTGATTTCATCTACCTATCGTCAACACTTATGGGCAAATCTATCTATCGTCAACAAATTCTGGAAACAATCTATCTATCGTCAACACATTTCGCCACCAAAATGGGTATTTTTGCCTCAAAATGGCTCAAAATCGGTATTTTTTGTCCTAAATAGCCAAAAAATCGCGCGCTACGCGCGTATTTAGTACATCTAAGTGCATTTTCATTAATATTTACACATTATTACCTACTTAGTACACTATACTATACCTTGATTTTTGGCGACCCCCCCCCACCATCTATCTATCGTCAACAAGTTTGGGTCGACCCCCCCCAGATTTCGGACTTGGGTCATCTATCTATCGTCAACACATTTCGGGTCCCAATCTATCTATCGTCAACACCCTGACCAAGTACTACACTGTCCACGCCTATAAAAGGCAGAAAGCGGCGTTTTGAGGCCAGCCGCTTCAGATTACGTTTAAGCCCAAGCCCAAGAAGCCTAGGTGTAGGCCTAAGCCTAAGCCTAGGCCTAAGCCTAAGCAGTGCTGTGGCTACTTTTGCGGGGCGGGTAGGGTACATAGGTGGAAAAAATCGGGGCGGGTAGGGGGGTAGTGTACCTGGGATCTTGGGGGGGGGGGGGAAATCCGGTTTGGGGGGGGGAGGGGGAAGATTTTTCGGGGCGGGTAGGGTACAACACAAGTTTTTTCGCGTGCCTGTTTTTATGTACTAAAAAGTACATATATCGCGCGCAGCGCGAAATTTTTTGCACTTTTTAGGGTTTTCGGTCGAAATTTGGGCATTTTTGACCGAAAAATGGGCATTTTGGGGGTAAAAATCGGGGCGGGTAGGGTACCAGGGCGGGGCGGGTAGGGGGGTAGGGTACCAGAGCGGGGCGGGTAGGGGGGTAGCGTACCAGGCCGGGGCGGGTAGGGTACCATTGGGGGGGGACCCCCCCCCACCCCCCCCAGCCACAGCACTGAGCCTAAGGCAAAGCCCAAGCCCAAGCCTAAGGCTAAGCTCAAGAAAACAAACAAAAAATGATGGCTATGTTTTGACATCCCAACCAGAGGTGGGAATCGGGCCGGGTTACCTCGGCCCGGCCCGGCCCGACGAGGTCCGGGGGTCGGCCCGGCCCGGCCCGGCCCGGCCCGGCCCGACAGTTCGGGCCGGGAAGTCCGGCCCGGCCCGACTTGGAAAAAAGTCGGCCCGGCCCGATTTTTTCGGCCCGACTTTTTCTGATGATCTTTTGAAGCAATTTTTTGGTGCAAAAATTACTGTTTTTTGGTTTAGAAATACCTGATAATCATGGAAGTCGGTACTAATTTGCAGAATCGCGAGAAATTTTGGCAAATTTAGCCTAAAAATCACGATTTTTTGTTGAAATTGGATGATGTCGGGCCTTTTCGGGCCGGCCACCCCGGCCCGGCCCGGCCCGACATTACGAAAAGTCGGCCCCGCCCGGCCCGGCCCGACCGTTCGGGCCGGAAAACTCGGCCCGGCCCGGCCCGAACGTCGGGCCGGGCCGGGCCGAGGTAACCCGGCCCGATTCCCACCTCTGATCCCAACCCCGATTTCACTGTTATAAACACTATTTCTCATCATTTTGTGCATGTATAAATTAGTTTTAACCAAAAAAGCCAAAAAAAACAAAAAATTTCACCGGCGCCGGCGGGACTCGAACCAGCGGTCCCACAGGCACGAGTCCAACGCCTTCGCCGCTGAGCTAGTGAACCGACACACACAGCCGTCTAGCCGCTGCTACTTATATCTGGCGCTGCTGCTGTCTAACACACACACGTGTATTAATTAATGCACACACAGCCAGCTGCGTGTAACGGTTAAACCTGATGATCAAGGGCACCTGGATGATTTTCCAAAGATTTTTATCTCCTAATACCATAAACAGAGGTCGCAATCGGCCCGGCCGACCCGTACCCCCAAATCTCCGGCCCGGCCCGGCCCGCCGAACACCCAAATCTCCGGCCCGGCCCGGCCCGAATTTCTGGCTCAGATTTTAACCCAATTTTTGTCATAATTTTTTTGCGATTTTTGAATCTATTTTTTTGGTTGAAAATTCATTGTTTTCCATGAAAAAGTCGCCAGATAGACAATACCAATGGTGTGGCTGGAGGGGGGTGGGGGCAGTGCTGTGGCTGGGGGGGGGGGGGGGGGGGGGGTCCCCCCCAATGGTACCCTACCCGCCCCCGGCCTGGTACGCTACCCCCCTACCCGCCCCGCTCTTGTACCCTACCCCCCTACCCGCCCCGCCCTGGTACCCTACCCGCCCCGATTTTTACCCCCAAAATGCCCATTTTTCGGTCAAAAATGTCCAAATTTCGACCGAAAGCCCTAAAAAGTGCAAAAAATCGCGCGCTACGCGCGATATATGCACGTTATAGCATATAAAAACAGGCACCCGAAAAAACTTGTGTTGTACCCCCCTACCCGCCCCGAAAAATCTTCCACCCCTCCCCCCCAAACCGGATTTCCCCCCCCCCAAAATCCCCGGTACACTACCCCCCTACCCGCCCCCCTTTTTTCCACCTATGTACCCTACCCGCCCCGCAAAAGTAGCCACATCACTGGGTGGCAGTGTAGTTCCTGGTCCGGCGCGGCGGTTAGTGTACCTACCCCTTTTTTCCGTGCGGCGGTTAGTGTACCTCCCTGGGGGGGGGGGAAGGGGGGGGGAAGACCCAAATTCAGGAAAAAGTCACTTTTTGAGGTAGAAAATTTGACCGATTTTTGCCCCTTTTTGGAAAAAATTCTCCATAAAAAGGGTATTTTGGCGACTTTCGACATCATTGACCTAAAAATCACCCATTTTAAGCCTAAAAATGCCCATTTTAGGCCTAAAAAAGCCGATCTTAGGCAAAAATTGAGGCGGTTAGTGTACCTGACGCGGCGGTTAGTGTACTAGTGTACCTTGGTCGCGGCGGTTAGTGTACCTTAGGGGGGGACCCCCCCCTCCCCCCCCAGGAACTACACTGCTGGGTGGGGGTCCCAGCCCTAGGTACAGTAGGTAGGTAACGTAAGGTAGATGACGCGCCATCCTGGTACAGTACGTAGGTAGGTCGCCGCTGGCACAGTACCGTAAAACCTAAAATACAAGGGGGGCTGTATTTTTTCACTGACCCCTTTTAGGGGGGGGCTGTATTTTTGGGGGGGCTGTATTTTTTCGCTGCCCAAAATCTCAAAAAATGTTCCCAAAAATGCCCCTCAAATGGAGTTCTGTCGGGGTGTTACTGGTCATTATTGAGTGTTTTTAGGTGCAGATCTTCCATAAAAGGCTTTACGTCATCATATACTCAACCACAGTGTAGTACTTGGTCAGGGTGTTGACGATAGATAGATTGGGACCCGAAATGTGTTGACGATAGATAGATGACCCAAGTCCGAAATCTGGGGGGGGTCGACCCAAACTTGTTGACGATAGATAGATGGTACAAGAGCGGGGCGGGTAAGGGGGGTAGCGTACGTAGGCCGGGGCGGGTAGTACCATTGGGGGGGACCCCCCCCCCCACCCCACCCCCAGCCACAGCACTGCCCCCACCCCCCAGCCACACCATTGGTATTGTCTATCTGGCGACTTTTTCATGGAGATCAATAAATTTCAACCAAAAAAAATAGATTCAAAAATCGCAAAAAAACTATGACAAAAATTGGGTTAAAATCGCTAAACCAGAAATTCGGGCCGGGCCGGGCCGGAGATTTGGGTGTTCGGCGGGCCGGGCCGGGCCCGGAGATTTGGGGGTACGGGTCGGCCGGGCCGATTGCGACCTCTGTTTATGGTATTAGGAGATAAAAATCTTTGGAAAATCATCCAGGTGCCCTTGATCATCAGGTTTAACCGTTACACGCAGCTGGCTGTGTGTGCATGAATGTAATTAATACACGTGTGTGTGTTAGACAGCAGCAGCGCCAGATATAAGTAGCAGCGGCTAGACGGCTGTGTGTTCTCGGTTGACTAGCTCAGCGGCGAAGGCGTTGGACTCGTGCCTGTGGGACCGCTGGTTCGAGTCCCGCCGGCGCCGGTGAAAATTTTTGTTTTTTTTGGCTTTTTTGGTTAAAACTAATTTATACATGCACAAAATGATGAGAAATAGTGTTTATAACAGTGAAATCGGGGTTGGGATCAGAGGTGGGAAATGGGGCGGCCCGCCCAGCCCGGCCCGACGTTCGGGCCGGGCCGGGCCGAGGTTTCCGGCCGAACGGTAGGGCCGGGCCGGGCCGGGCCGCCGTTTCGGACTGGCGGGCCGGGCCGGGCCGGGGGGGCCGGCCCGAACCGGCCCGACATCATCCAATTTCAACAAAAAATCGTGATTTTTTAGGCTAAATTTGCCAAAAATTTCTCGCGATTCTGCAAATTAGTACCGACTTCCATGATAACATTTTTATCAGGTATTTCTAAACCAAAAAACAGTAATTTTTGCACCAAAAAATTGCTTCAAAAGATCATCAGAAAAAGTCGGGCCGAAAAAATCGGGCTTTTTTCCAAGTCGGGCCGGGCCGGACTTCCCGGCCCGAACTGTCGGGCCGGGCCGGGCCGGGCCGGGCCGGGCCGACCCCCGGACCTCGTCGGGCCGGGCCGGGCCAGAGCAAACCCGGCCCGATTCCCACCTCTGGTTGGGATGTCAAAACATAGCCATCATTTTTTGTTTGTTTCTTGCAGCTTAGCCTTAGGCTTGGGCTTGGGCTTTGCCTTAGGTTCAGTGCTGTGGCTGGGGGGGGGGGTGGGGGGGGTCCCCCCCCCCAATGGTACCCTACCCGCCCCGGCCTGGTACGCTACCCCCCTACCCGCCCCGCTCTGGTACCCTACCCCCCTACCCGCCCCGCCCTGGTACCCTACCCGCCCCGATTTTTACCCCCCAAAATGCCCATTTTTCGGTCAAAAATGCCCAAATTTCGACCGAAAACCCTAAAAAGTGCGAAAAAGATTTCGCGCTGCGCGCCGTGATATATGTACTTTTTAGTACATAAAAACAGGCACGCGAAAAAACTTGTGTTGTACCCTACCCGCCCCGAAAAATCTTCCCCCCCCCCTCCCCCCCCCAAAACCCCCGCACCTTCCCCCCCCCCCCACAAGTATCCCAGGTACACTACCCCCCTACCCGCCCTGATTTTTTCCACCTATGAGCCCTACCCGCCCCGCAAAAGTAGCCACAGCACTGCTTAGGCTTAGGCCTAGGCTTAGGCTTAGGCCTACACCTAGGCTTCTTGGGCTTGGGCTTAAACGTGAATGTGAAGCGGCTGGCCTCAAAACGCCGCTTTCTGCCTTTTATAGGCGTGGACAGTGTAGTACTTGGTCAGGGTGTTGACGATAGATAGATTGGGACCCGAAATGTGTTGACGATATTATACAGCACAGCGAACTTGTCAAACAACAGCA
>JASAMV010007933.1:0-14192 GCA_030248065.1 Rhynchonema sp. JSB1_4 | reverse complement strand
AAAATTTCGTTTCTTTCATTTTTCGGGAGTTTTGCTGTCAGGGATGTTTATTTTTCGGGTTTTTCTTTTCGAATTTTTTCCGTTTCTTCAACCCTACCAAATAAAAAATAATGGCCTTTAAAATAAATTTTTCCTTCTTTTTATGTAACGTTTGGACGTTTTGGGAAAGCAAGCGGACCTAATTTGCGTCCCAGAATGCCGCTCAGCAGTTCAACAGTTGTGACCTTTTTTGCAAAGCACACTCTGATCTGTATCAAACGTGGTGATCGGATTGGATTGGCAGACCAATGGATGGCTAGATTCAATCAACAAGCTTGATTCACGAAACAACAGACAAAATCGTTTCAAAAAACAAACCTATTTTCACACGACAAAACAAAACCAAACGCACCCAAATCCTTGAATAACTGCATGGCTTGTTCGATCAAGGCTACGCGTTGCTGCGGTGTCGCATATACCACACCCCAGCCGGCTGCTTTCAGAATAGTCATCGTATCACGGTAGGTTAGTCGGGCTGAAGACGCAATGGTCAAGGTTGACGAAATTACTAGACAATTCAAAATCAGTCCCTCGCTAATGGATTCATATGGTGTTTTTGTATTGTGTGATTGTTGAAACAGAAGAAACGTGCCGGGAAGGAACAAACGTGGCTAAAAAAACAAACACTGCCACTGCTCACTGCTGTTTGCCGTGCGGACTAAAGGAGGGCTTTACAAAAAGGGGTGCTTACTCCGTTCTTCATCTTCCGCTACCACAGCCAGTTTTCACGGCTTGTGACATAATCGGTTACCACCCGAAAAGGTATGTTTCAGTAATAATTCTATGGAAGTGGAAAAAATGACACGATAAATACAAACAAACACCTTGAACACAGCACGACAACGTTTCGCATCTTTGAAGAATTCATAGATTTGTTGATAGTCTTCGAGCGGAGCGTCGCTTGTCAAAAAGTTCCAATTCGCGCAGGGCCGCATTTTTGGTGCGAACTTGCGGGAAACGCTCGCGAGCCGGTAGGGCCTGTGTAGATATGCGATAAAAAGATTTATTGTCTGTAGTGTAGTGGCAGGCCCATGTGTGGGAGGTAAGTATGATGCGGGGTTGGGACCGGAAAGCGTGAGAGGTATGATCTTGGTCACCCAAAAAGGCGAAAAAACACCGTTTCTGTGATACAATTTTGGCCAAAAATTGAGGTAAAAATAGTACTTTTTCCAAATTTTCGCCGAAAATTGCCTAAAAATAGGTATTATGGGTGGGTTTGCGCGCGGAGCGCGCGATTTTTGGGAAAATAAGGTCGAAAAAACACCGATTTTTGCCTTAAAAGGTATAAAATTGCTTGTGAGAGGTATGATTTGGAGTTGTGAGAGGTAAGTACTCAACCCCCCTCGGGTTTTGTGGTAGGTTAGACTCAAGGGGGTAACCTCCCAACCCCCAGCCATTACTATGACTAGTCGGGACCCGTGCCTACGGCCCGGCTACGGCGCCGCGCCCGTGCCGTGCCCCTCCCCCCCGCCGAAGACCCGTTAGCATACCCAAGTGGACCCGTGAAAATTGACAAGTCCGCCCTTCCGAGGGAGGGGGCCACATACATACACACCACACATACATACATACATACGTCTTCCTGTTTTAGTAGTATAGATCGCCTGTTTGTTTTATTGCAATGACGCATAAAACGGTGTGGATAAAATAGGCAATGAAAGCATCGTTACAGACCAGGGTGGTATACTCCCCCGGCCGGAAAAAACCATTTTTCCGAAAAAACCGAAAAAAAAAACCGTTTTTTTTCGAGGCCCGGAAAAATATGGACGTCTCCAAGTGGCAACTTTTGGGAAAAAACAGCTTCGAAAATTTCCGAGATATTTTCAAGGGTTGCGAAAGGATGTTTTCAAAACCAATGTAAATCGGTGCTAAACAGTTCAAAATGAGCACTTTTTAATCTCCAAGTGCATTTTTAAGCCGGTTTTAGGCCATTTCCCGACAAAATTTTCTCCAAAATAGGCGTTTTCGGACCGTGGGTATCCTTCAGTACTGGACAAATATTTGAAAAAAACGGTTTTTTTTTCGAAAAAACGGTTTTTTTCCAAAAATATATTTTGCGGAAAAATACGCAAGTATACAGGGTGGTACTGGATTACATGTATACCCGCGGAAAAACCAGTTTTTTATATTTCGTGAAAAAAAAACCGAAAAAAGGGGAAAAAACCGACAAAAAGAACCGCAGTGTGCAAGGGTAGGGCATTGCCAAAATGAGGTATTTTTGACACATAGTGAAAGTGTCAATGTTAGCACAGATACCACAGTGGTGCCTATGGGATTTTTTGCCATACTCAGTTTGACTAAAATAGTTAAACAAGTCACATTGACATCGCCTACGCTCGGCCAAAGTTGTCCTGAACAAAAAAATTTCCCAACTTCTGTCAAAAATTGGAAAATTTGGCGGAAAAAAAGACCGATGTTTCCCAGAGGCTGAGGTTTTCTCTTCGGTTTTTTTTTACGTCTCAGATGAACCCGGTTTTTTTCGGGTTTTTTGGTTTTTTTTTTAGTGAAAAAAAAAACGATTTTTTTTCAGCCGCCAGCATAATTACATCAGTAAAAAATAGTTACGACATTGGTTACAACAAACCGCAAAAAAACATTTATTCGCCAGTAGTGAGAATGGCCGTTATATTCGCAACTTGTCCGTGCCCCGTTAACAGTTTTTGCAATGCGCACGCAACTTGCTTTCTGTCGCGTCCCCAGCCCCAGATTCTAGTCAGGTCAGGTAAGCTTTCACAAAAACGTGCACAAAGTCTACAACTTGGATCAGATCAGATCTGTGGAACGTACCCGCACTTTCGGCACATACGGTCCATCGAACCGATAACGTCTGCGTTGCGCAGCTCTTGATTTGTCGATCGCTTCGCTGCTGTTCGCCGTCAATTCGCGCGCTCGCGTTGACACGATCGATTCAATGTCGTCATCATTCGCATTCGTCGATTCGCTGGCTGCCGTCGCCGCCGACGTCGAATACGGACTGCAGCAAACAAACTGAGAGCAAGTGTGAAACGGAACTCGGCCTCGGCGGGGGTGTCCTTTGTTCCGCTCCGCTGCCTTAATTGCGACGATCCCTGATTCTCACATGATTCGAAAAGAACAGCCAGCAACCAAGCCGAGATAGGAAACAATTTTTTTCAGATTTTGCTTTCGAATGGGAGAACAAAGGAAGAAATAAATGAAATTTGTCATTTTTTTCTTTTTTATCCGAACATTTTTCTCGGACCAAATTCATGCAGTAGCAGCCATTTTTACACAGAAATGCGCTGTGACTACCTTCTGAAAAAGGCCTTGGAATCTAAATACGGTGCGTGTCCCCACACCACATGTGAAAAAACGTGCTATTTTTTCCTCGGAAAAACAAATTTTCATTCACTATCTCGCCGGCCAGAGGTCGCAATCGGGCCGGGCCGGGCCGGGCCGCGATTTTGGGCTTTTGGCTCGGGCTATACTGGCAGGCGAAAAAAAAACCGGTTTTTTTCGGAAAAAAACCGAAAAAAAACCGTTTTTTTCCGAGACCCGAATACTTTTCCATTTATTTTTCCGTGGGTCCCTTTTCGGTTTTTGATCGGAAAAATATCGGTACTTTATTCCAATTTTTCCAAAAAATTGTAATGCAAAACTGATGAGTTTTTCGATTTCAGTGAAAAATTGGCTCGAGCACAAAAATTAACCGGCCCAAAATGGGCCGAAAAGCGAGTAAACCTTGTGTTTTCGACTGACTTCAACACTCTTCAAGGGCACTCTCGTCACTTCGAACAAATTTTGCACTGAAATCGTTATATTTTTCGAAATTACGTTCTTAAGTACTGGAAAAGTATTTGGAAAAAAAAATGTTTTTTTTTCGGAAAAAAACCGTTTTTTTTTTTTCACGAAAAATAAAAAACGGTTCTTTATGACAGTATAGCTCGGGCCGGGCCGGAACGGAAATTTGGAGGGTCGGACCGGGAACCCGGCCCGAAGCTTCTGAGAAGTGACTTATTTTACTGAAAAGTAGGGATTTTTTGTTAAAAATACTAGGAGATAAAAATCTTTGGAAAATCATCCAGGTGCCCTTGATCATCAGGTTTAACCATTACACGCAGCTGGTTGTGTGTGCATTAATTAATACACGTGTGTGTATTAGCCAGCAGCAGCGCTAGATATAAGTAGCAGCGGCTAGACGGCAGTGTGTGTCGGTTCGCTAGCTCAGCGGCGAAGGCGTTGGACTCGTGCCTGTGGGACCGCTGGTTCGAGTCCCGCCGGCGCCGGTGAATTTTTTTGTTTTTTTTGGCTTTTTTGGTTAAAACTAATTTATACATGCACAAAATGATGAGAAATAGTGTTTATAACAGTGAAATCGGGGTTGGGATGTCAAAACATAGCCATCATTTTTTGTTTGTTTTCTTGAGCTTAGCCTTAGGCTTGGGCTTTGGCTTAGGCTTAGGCTTAGGCTTAGGCCTACGCCTAGGCTTCTTGGGCTTGGGCTTAAACGTAATCTGAAGCGGCTGGCCTCAAAACGCCGTTTTCTGCCTTTTATAGGCGTGGATGATTTTCCAAAGATTTTTAACTCATCTTAATTTCTGACGGATTCGGCAAGTGAGTGATCAGTATTGTCCAGTGGTGTAGCTACCCAGGCGGGGCGGCAACCTACTGTACCACCAAAAATGTGGGGTGGCAAAGGCAACCTACCTCCTACTGTACCGGCCGAGCTAGGGGGTGGGGGCGGATAAAAATTTTTAGGTCTAAATATTGATGAAAATGCGCTCTAAAACGCTCATTTCGGGCGTAGCGCGCGATTTTTCGCCTATTTGCAGTGAAAAAATGCCGATTTTATGCCATTTTGAGCCAAAGATCGCAACTTACTGTACCAGCCGCCGGGCGGCGACCTACTACTGTACTGTTATGTACCAAGACGGAGCGTCAACCTACCTACCTACTTTACCTAGGGGGGACCCCCAGCCCCCACCCACTGCAACACCGTTGTTTTCAACCAAAAAAATAGGTTCAAAAAATCGCAAAAATTATGACAAAAAATGGGTTAAAATCTGAGCCATAAATTCGGGCCGGGCCGGAGATTTGGGGGTTCGGGCCGGGCCGGGCCGGAGATTTGGGGGTACGGGTCGGGCCGGGCCGGGCCGGAGATTTGGGGGCTCGGGCCGGGCCGGCCAAACCCGGCCCGATTGCGACCTCTGCTGCCGGCCAAACACCCAAACACGAAACAAGACCAAGCAAGACAAGAGCAAACCGTGCGGTCCTGCTGATGATGCAGTCGGCCAAAGCTGGATGTCGCACACGTCTCCCAAAGGCGACCACATTGGCGCTCGAAGAACACGGTTGAATATTTATCGGACAATTTTTCCTGGACGAATGCGGCGTCGCCAATTGTCGGCTCAAATATCGCACACTGGTCGAACTGCGGGCACGCAAACGGGACAACATCTTGTCTACACTGTTTGTTTGACGTTTATTTGAGCTGCTGAAGAATTGCATACATCCATAAAAACATAAGAGAGGATAAAATCAGAAAATAAAATTCCAAATTTCGTATTGCTGCGGCAGATTTTCAGAGAGCCAGAAGAGGTTCTAAATTTCTTTCGCTTTTCCGTGAGGAGGAGAGCACAGAGCACGGCCGGTTGATTGGCTGTGGGAACTGTTGGGGGATTGATGGTTGGTTACTTGCATGCAAGCAACCCCGGAAGCTAGACATTTGTTGACAAACAAAATGAAGAATAAAATTTATTTTCGAGGCCGAAAAGGTTAGATTGACACTGAAAGTGAAAGCTCAGATAAACAGTCTTGTTGACCGGATTCAAAAATGGTCACATTCACTCCGACAGGCGCAAAAAACACAAGCAATGCACGGCAAAAAAAGCAAAAGATAAAAAAATCAGATCAACGATTATGTCACACAATGATTATCACAACCATAAAACACTAATATCTGACGACTGTTCCGCGTTATCACAGACTTTCAAAACGATATGTTGAATATAAATTCATTTCGTTGGTATATTTCTTGCAACTGAAATAAGAACGGACATAAATCTCGAAATTCCGTTAATTGAAACAACACCTGACCAAGGCAAGACCGGGGACCTGACAGGTCCAGACACTGGCCTACGTGAGAATCTACACATGGTGTGCGAATTTCGTAGCACAGACAGATCGTGTGCGTTTTTTGAAGAGAACTCTTGGCTGACTGTTCAGTTCAGTCGTAAGAGCATCCTTGGTCGCATAATATACACAATGGCATCAGGCTGCACGCGACGACGCGAATATATGCCAAAGGTTTGTTAAAGGGGCTCCGCCATATATACGCGACCGAAACCAATGTCAATGAAACTTGGCACCGTAAGTGGGCTTGGTCCAAAACACTCACGGCCAAGAAAATTTTTCCCCATATCAGCTCCCTGTCTGAGCCAGGAGTGCTAAAAGGTAAAAAATTTTGACCCTATCTCAGCACCTTGAAATTAAAATATCGATCTGTTTCGCATATTCTTTGTGTGCAGTTTGTTCACAAATTTTTCATAAACGCCTTGGGTCTAATTTAGAACCATATTCACTTTTTTGGCACTACCACAGCTCGCGCTATTTTGCCAAAACCACGGAAATTTTCGAAAAAAATTTTCCGTTGTATTTTCCGGTCACATAGAAAGCACATAGAGTTTTTATATAGAGTAGGCAAGAAAGCCCGTATATCATGCTATTCAGGCGATCAATGACTAATTTTCCACCGCTGATAAGTTTCGACAAAAGCTCGCTCAACTGTGGTGAACCTCAACTTTTTGCCATTTTCTGTGGATCCCAAGCACACTTCTATTGGTCGCACAATGACTATATAAGAATTCATCAAATCAATCCTGATTTTCACGTTCAGTCACTCTTAACCACTGTGCTATTTGTGATTCTCACAAAACATTTTCAGCTGAAAATAATCTAGCAGATCAACCACGTTGCCGCAGGTCTGAAACATTCTCTTTAGCACATGCTTTGTGTGCGATCACGCAATGCAACGTCATTGCCCCGTCACTTTCCCTCTTTACGAATCAGGAAAAAAAATTGACCAATTCTTATAAAGTCATTGTGCGACCAATATCTCATATTTTCCTATTTTAGTAACAATGTACCGAGGTGATATATGGCACGCTAGATAGTAAAAATATAATTGTTGTTAATTATGTGCAAATCTAGGTTGGTCCAGCCAGGGTTGGGCAAAAAACGTTTTTTTTTCAAATCGTTGCTTGGGATCCACAGAAAATGGCAAAAAAGTTGAGGTTCACCACAGTTGAGCGAGCTTTTGTCGAAACTTATCAGCGGTGGAAAATTAGTCATTGATCGCCTGAATAGCATGATATACGGGCTTTCATGCCTACTTTATATAAAAGCTCTGTGTGCTTTCTATATGACCGAAAAATACAACGGAAAATTTTTTTTTGAAAATTTCCGTGGTTTTGGCAAAATAGCACGAGCTGTGGTAGTGCCAAAAAAGTGAATATGGTTCTAAATTAGACCCAAGGCGTTTATGAAAAATTTGTGAACAAACTGCACACAAAGAATATGCGAAACAGATCGATATTTAAATTTTAAGGTGCTGAGGTAGGGTCAAACTTTTTTACCTTTTAGCCCTCCTGGCTCAGACAGGGAGCTGATATGGGAAGTGGCGTAATTATTTTTTGGACAGGTTCACCTAGGTTGGCGAGGTGTGGTGCGATCTCGGCTCGCTGCGCTGCTGAGGCGACGCTTGACGAACCTTGGCGTGTGCTCGCGGTGCCGTGGCGTGACCTAAATACATATATATATATTGGGCGGGTACTACAGTGAACTGAAACAATGGCCCGAGGTCTCGGAGAACGGCACGATATATGGCCGAAATCGCACATGTGAGTGTACACGTGGCGCGTCTGGGTACTGTAGATTTTGCCCAACTGTACATTGACTAACTATACTTTTCAATTAGGAATTTTGGAGATTTGTGTAACTTTTTATTGATCTGAGATATACCAACAATGGGATTTGTGTGCAAACACATTAACTTTGAAGGCTATGTAATAATCGTCAGATATTAGTGTTTTATGGTTGTGATAATCATTGTGGCGTAATCGTTGATCTGATTTTTTTATCTTTTGCTTTTTTCATACATCTTGTGTTTTTTTGCGCCTGTCAAATGTGACCATTTTGAATACGGAGCAAGAACTGTTATCTAAAGCTTTCACTTTCGGTGTCAATCTAATATTTTCGGCCTCGAAAGTAAAATTTATTCTTCATTTTGTTTTTGTCAACAAATGTCTAGCTTCCCGGGGTTGCTTGCGTGTCAAGTAACCAACAATCCCCCAACCCACAGTGGAGCCGGCCGTGCTCTTGTGCTCTCCTCCCCTCACGGAAAAGCGAAAGAGACAAAACCTCTTCTGGCTCTCAAAAATTTTCGGCACAATACGAAAATTTGGAATTTTTTTATTTTCTGATTTTATAACCTCTCTTTTATGTTTTTATGGATGTATGCAATTACTTTCAGCAGCTCAAATAAACGTGGGACAAAGGTGTCAACAATGTTGTCCCGGCTTTTGCGCGTGCCAGTTCAACCAGTGTGCGATATTTGAGCCGACAAGTAGCAACGCCGCATTCGTCATATTCAATAAATATTCAACCGTGTTCTTAACTTAAAAACCGAGCTGGTTATGCTAACGCAAACTCTCATGATAAACGTATTGCACACGTATGAAAAACACATGCACAAGAGTTTGAACGCAAAGCATGGCTATGAAGAAGATATGTACAAGAGTTTTGAAGGCAAAGCATGGCTTCAACGAGGTTGCCTTTTCCAAACATCAGCCATCCAGATCCAACCTTGAACAACGCCACATCATTCTTATTTATGCCATCATATTGTGGATGTTGACGCAATTCAATTCCGTGTGCTGTTTGCACTGTTGGCCGGTCAGCAGGGCTGTCGGATTTTGGGGCCGATGTCAGATCGAAACCATCCGACGCACTCAATGTGCCGAAGATAAAAGTGAAGTTCGTTGGTCTGATGTGGAACAGATGAGTCCTGAAGTTAGACGGGTGTGTTTGACGCAAAAGCAGAGCTCGCGCACGTGTTTCTGGAGCCATGTGGCCATCTGGCGTCTTCGCACTGACACCCTAACCTCTAACCTGACCCAGTCTGTGAAAGCAAGTCGAAACGGGCAGCCGCACAATTCAGTTGAAATCGACCTTGCACTAAAAATCATTTGCGAAGGTGTTTTTGGTACCCGGTCTTTCACCGTATGCAAGTACTTAAATTATTTGCTCGGCCTGTATGGAAGCCGACCGCGAACAAGAAGGGCATAGATTACACCCTGCCAGTCAACCCAAAACGCCGCCCTGCGGACCATATCGGGTTGCCACCTGATGTCCAAAATCGACCAAAACTATCGACCGCCATGGATCATTTCCGTTCCCCATATCCCAGCACTCACTTCGCACAATGAGCAGCAGTCAACACCCATTCTCTGTCAATCAATGTCCCCGCACATTGGAATGCGTGCAAACCGTATCCGGTCTGAATGATGGCTGCTTGCCACGGCCATTCTGTTGTCGAGTTTACTTGTTTGCCTGAATCACAAAGGAAAATTGCGATGTTTCAAGGGCTGGTTATAGACCATGCACATATCAGTTGACCGACATCAAGAGTATATTTGTATCTACATCACTGGCCAGTGCTCGAACGGAATCTCGATCCTGAATTTCAATTCTGAAAAAATCCCGAAATTCCGACCCTTGTGTAATTTTCCGGTTCCCGATCCTGATCTGGCATTCTTACCGGGATTTTTGTCGGGATTATAGAGCTTTTAAAAGTGGAGTTGTGTCATTTTTGTATGATATAAAACTGAGCACGACAACAAAAACGTAAAAAGAAAATGATCCGTGATCTCGATTCCGATTAATCATCCCGATTCCAATAAGCAATCCCGTTCGAGCACTGCTCGTGGCATTTAGACTTGGTGGCGTAACATTATTGATATCACCATACCGTCTGCTGGGTGAAACATCAGACAGGTCGCTCTGTCAACAGTGGTTGTAGACAGAGTCAGCCCGGCGTAAGATAGCCGCAGTGAACTGGTCTACAGTTGACGTTTCACAGCAGGCCTGATATTGCAGAGCGTTTTGGGTATGAGCCGCTAATCGAAACACACTAACCGTCTTGTATCTGCCACTGAACGTACGGATCGTTTTTGTATGACGAATGACCGCAGTCAGTCGGTGGCTGAAAGTTACAAAAATGAATTGAAAATTTGATGGTTTTGATAGGAAAAAGAAGTCACTCTTACCCCAGGAGGAAACGGAGGAAGTTCAGCAGGGAAACGGATTGGAAGGCCGCCCGCGCATATGATGCACATCGTGAGGAAAACAACAATATTTGAAGACATTTTTGAGATATCCTGATGACAATGTTCCTCCACCTGGCCAGTTAGAAATTCAGACCATCATTCCGGAAAAGCTACATAAAATGGTTTCGAAATACTGTGGTTGTCCCACGGGTTTCAGCAAACTGAACGTAAACTTGCGACGTCATTATTCATTATGTTCTCCTGGATTAGGTCACTATGTTTTATTTTTAGACCGCTGTTCATCAAATTTATCAAATTCAACGAATAACGCACCAAAAGCTTTCTAATATTATGTAGGTGCGGTTCCAGCACGGAACTGGTTTCCATCCTGGTAACTTTGTGACATGGATTACATCTCCAAACCCTTTGGTATGCAGCAGCATAAAATTTTATAGTTTCCGACAAAGGCACTTCGCTTCACACCTTTCTTCATTTATGGCTCAAAAACTGGGCTGATAACTGTTTTTATTTAGAGTTTTTCAGATGACACAGCCTTGTTTATTGCGTTGTTTAACGATTTCTGGATTGGTTATCTATGGCACGTGTCATCAAACTTTGGGAACACACTGGGCACCGCCCCTTTGTGACGAAGGTTGATAACCGTGGATAACGTTTGTGGCGCCGAAATTATATCTTGCACACAGGGATATTTTGTTATCGCTATGTTCCCACACCCTTGCTAAGGTTTTTTTAAAGAATTCATATCTTATATTATACAATAGAATATCGTTAGCGCAAGTTGTTGTTAGAAGAACGACACATGTACAGTCCTGAACATAATCAGCTTCAAAGAGTCAACAGGCATTTTCAGTTCTCAAAGCACTCATGCATAATTTACCAAGTGAAAATCGGCTTTCAAAGCACTAATTTAGACGCGGGTGTGCTTATGATAAATACTGGCCTTTAGCCTCCAATTAGACGCGCCGCCGAAGCCCAGGTTTTGCACAAGGAGAGCTTATGAAGCATTATTATCATGAACATTAGGTAAAGAACACACCGACATCACATGCAAACGACGACTGACTCATCAGTTGCCCTCCTGTCAACTTTCACGACAAAGATCTAAAACACGTAAATAGTGCCAACCTTCACTTACAGTATGGTGGTACTAAAAGTGTACATACACTGAGACGTAACAACAACCGTAAATTATTCGAATATGTCAGCCTTCCATAACCAGAGTAGTGAAACATCATCCAGCTATGTCAACACAACATCAGTCCTACTTGATCTGCTGATAAGCGGAGGCGGAGGGGGCAGTTGGGCCTCCTCCACACCACAAGAGGACAATGAAACATCAGGTGGCTCGATTGTCCCACAACCAGACGTTGACCTCCAATGCGTCAATGACACAGCAGCACATCATTTTCAGGTGGAGAATTTTCAAAGTACAGTTGTGGTTCCATGTTTCGATTGCGGTTTGGATTTGAGATTTCAAGGAAAACATTGCAATAATCAAACTCGGTGATCGGATCGGATCCGTCTTGTCATGTGATTTTTCTGAACCGAAAACGTTTCGCGCCATTATCTTCAACATCTAAAACTTGTTTTTGGCTGCTGATGAACAACAGTTTCAGTACATACATAGGTACTCTGGTCGAAGTAACGGGAACAGACTAAAGTCTAGAAATTTCGTTGACCAAAGGCAGCTGGATGTGCCGGCTTCGATTTCAGTTTTTCCACATGGATTTTGCGCATGTGCGAGCGCCGTTAACGCTCGGTTTGTGGATCCTGCTTGCCGGTTATGGAAAACTCGTGTTTCACATGTCGAAAAAGTTCGCCGAGCTTTTCCCGGACAGCTCACTGTTGATTGTCCTGGGTCTGGCTATTGGGGGCCTGTTGTATGCGTTGGACATGCACCAGTACAATCTTCAGGCAAACGTGTTCTTTTTGGTGAATATGGCGTTTTTGTATTTTTTTCATTCTTTTAGATCAAGTCCGAATTGTTCAAATGAACGAAAATTCATGTGACACAACAGTGGCACTTGAAATTCAGGTCGTTGATTTTCGTTTTTGTCATTCATCTTCAAAGCCAACATGCTGAGACAGCGAAACTTCAAAAAAAAGGCAGTAACGCTTGGTCTTATGGAACATACGAAAAGTATTTTGGCCTACGCCGTATCAAAAAGGGTGACCGTAAAACTTTCTTCCTGCTGTAATGTAACCCAAACTTTGTGCATTACACAAACAAAAGTGCTGGTATTAGCCTGATCTGAACAAGCCTGGACCCAACCAATAACCCATTATTCCCATAAATCTCCTTTTGCTTTCAGTATCTGCTTCCGCCGATCGTGCTGGACGCCGGATACTTCATGCCGAGTCGTGAGTTCTTCAACAACATTGGCGGAATTTTGACTTTCGCCGTGATCGGCACGCTCTTCAATGCGTTTGCCATTGGTTGGACTTTGATTTACTTTCCATTGTTGGTATATTTTCCAAATTTTTAAACTTAAAATTTCTCAGGCCTGACCCTGTTCGGCATGTCCCAACTGAATATGTTCACGCTGCAACCCACGATGTTCCAGTTCATCCTGTTTGGCACTCTCATCTCCGCTGTGGATCCCGTTGCGGTTTTGGTGGTTTTTGAAGAGGTTAGGAAGTGTATATACCTTGACATTTTTACAATTATTTCGATTTTAGAGCTAATCAATCTGCCATCTATTTCAGGTTCACGTGAACAAGGCTCTCTACATCACGGTGTTCGGCGAGAGTCTGCTCAACGATGCTGTGACTGTGGTTTGTTGTGGCACGACTTTTATTTTTAAATTTCCAAAAAAATTGTCATCCAAAACTTTCCGTCAAGAATATTCCCAGGTGCTATTCAATTCCGTTCTCGAGTACGCCCAACACGATGTGTTCCACTGTTCACCTGAGTTGAACCTGGTGGCTGGTGCATTGTCCCTGGTGGTTGTCGGTGTTGGCGGCTCGATTATCGGCATTGTATGGGCGTTGTTGACCAGTTTGACCACAAAGTACGTTCGTTGAAAAGAAGTTAGGATGCGTTATCGAAATTGGTGGTCGATTCCTAATTGTGTCCAGATTTGTCATGCCTCAGCCACGTGACATCAGCCATGACTGGCCTTGCTCACGTGCCCGCCTGCATGACCAATTGAGTATCTTGAAGTGTTCGTGTCCACACAAAACCACACACTAGCGTCGTTTCCAGGGGGCACAGGGGCCTCCCCCTCATTGCTCAAAGTGGCCCCGAAGGGGACACCATTTCGAAGAGAAGACGGAAAGGGGACCCCAAATCGCTGGATTTTCGCTCCTGTACTTCAAATGTCCAAAAATTGCTCGTTTTTGAAGGTCGATTTTGAGTGGGACACGATCACCAAGCCGTATACATATATACCAAGCCATTTACGGAACAATACAGAAATACCGCAACCCAAAATACTGTAATGCTACCGTATCCAGATACACCAACCATTGCAAAGTGCTCAATCCGGTCTTCATCTTCGTCATGCCATATTTGGCGTATTTGAGTGCCGAAATGTTCCATCTGTCCGGCATCATGGCCGTCGTCCTTTGTGCAATCATCATGCGACAATACGTGAAGAAGAATATCAGGTTGGTCAAGCAGATTGAAAGATGCATGTCATGTACATAGTTCGATGACAATAAAGCGCAGTCTATCTTCTTTACAGTGACTCATTTCTAAGTCATGTTCGTTTCCACTCCACCGCCAATGCAGAATCCACGATTCGACCTGTTTTCAGCACCAGGTCATCGTCAGTGCGAATGATGTGAAAAAAACGCAGGATTCCGTTTACGTCACAAAAAAAAGAAAGTGAACAGATTACGTTTTCC
>JASAMV010007932.1:0-10862 GCA_030248065.1 Rhynchonema sp. JSB1_4 | reverse complement strand
TTAAAGGGCTCGGGACACAACCGAAGGAAGGGCAGCGGAGCGCAGTGTTATACATCGTTGGAAAGCACTGTGACAGCATATGTCACGCACAAATGTGCTCCTTAGAGATTCGCTATCTCTTGGTAGAGCGACTTTTCGTTCCAGAAAAAAGTGAAATTTTTCACAACTTGAAACGACCGGTGCAGAAACCCCAAATGAGTTGAAAGTCAAGTAACACGTGGGTAGGATTACAACAGCTTCTGGATAACCTATCATGAGAACTTCAGTCGCTCAAAGCATTGCTTCACTCGGTGAGGCTGCGAAATATTCCAAAAATCGGCCACATTTTTCAAAAACACAAGTTTGTCTCTAAATTTTTAGGCCGCGCTTTGTGTTGCAGAAATGAAAATGCAATAGAAAAATAGAGCATTTTCGAAAGTACCAGAAAATAAGGTTTTTAAATTTGGAAACACTTAGATAGCGGCATGACAGGCCGAAAAAGACCTAAAAATTGCTACTAAACTGCATAGTTGCATTCATTGACGGAAATGTGATGTAAATAAGCCACGTATTGCAGTGCATTGGAAACGAGAAAGTCAGATAAACGCACAGTCCAACAATCTAGACGAGTTTCAAGACTTCAACCCCCATGGTCCGGCTGCTGCAGCCATGCCAGCCTGAATAAGATATTTGGCTATAAGTCGTTACTGTTAAAGATTATTGCACATTTGATAGCAACAAACGGTGTAGCTTCAACGTAGCTATCAAACGATATATAACATGCCCATACTATCTCTTACTATGGACAAGAAACGGTCAAAATTCCGAAATCTCACACGGTGACGTGACGGTTCATTCCAGAATCGTCAAAAAAGGAATTTTTTAACCTCTGCCCTTAAGCGTAAGAATTTATTGGGGGTTGTTATATATCATTCGAAAGCTACTCCCGATATACATTGTTTGGTGCTGTCACATTTACAATAGCTGTTAACAATAAGCACTTATAGCTGAATATCATATTCAGGTTAGTATGGCTGCCCCGAGAGATCTGTAGACCTTGGGGTTTTCGGACCTTGATAGGTTAAGCCAGACGTTTCGCTCATTTTTTTGTTTCGAATCCGACACAATCTGTGGCCTTTATGTGTCACAATTCTGGCGATGAATGTAACCACCTAATTTAGCGGCAATTTAATGGATTTTTAGGCCTGTCACGGAGCTAGCCATGCGTTAAAAAATTTAAAAACCTTATTTTCTGGTACTTTCGACGAAGCTCTATTTCCCCATTGCATTCTTATTTCCGCAGCGCTAAGCGTGGCCTCAAAATTTAGGGACAAACTTGTTTTTTCGAAAAATATGGCCGATTTTTGAAACGTTTCGCACCCTCACCAAGTGAAGCAATGGCTGAGCGACGGAAGTTGTGATGATAAGTTACACAGAAGCTGTTGTAATCCTATCCACGTGTTACTTGACTTTCAGCTCATTTGGAGTTTCTGCACCGGACGTTCCAAGTTGTGCAAAAATTGTTCTGGAATGAAAAGTCGCTCTACCAAGAGAGCGAATCTCCAAACAGCTTAAAATTTGTGCGTGACATAGGCTGTCACAGTGCTTTCCAACGTTAACACTGCGCTCTGCTACCCTTCCTTCGGTTATGTCCCGAGCCCTATAATGTTTCAATTTTGTGCGATAAAACTGAACAGACAGTAATCGTGCGAACAAACTCAGATCACGAAACTCACGGATCAGTTGGTGCTTGCTGATCAAGCCATTCGACGAACGAGTGAAATGAACGACTCGTTGGCAGAAAAAGCGCGCATCTCGGAAGAAGAGGCACTGACGCTTTCAAAGCGGGCCTCTGAGGCCGAAGCGGAAATTCAAAGAATCAAAATATCGGCAATGAAGGTGGGTGACTTTGGAGCAGTGCACTTAGCTGATCCAAGTGGGAAATTTCCGTTTAGGCCGTTGCTCTCGGTCACGCTGTGAAGCGAAAATAGGACTCCTTATCGCAGTTTTTTTTATTAAATTCAGTCAAAATGTTTAATTTTCAATTGATAGGCTTCGCATGACGCTGCGTTGCTCGCCAAGTTAAGCCGACTGCCTCAAGCGCCCTCGAAACCTGGGTGTAGCTAGAATCTGTAAACTTGGCTTTGAAATATTATATTTCTATTTCTTTTAAGTTATGCATTATTACACTTTCTCGTACTTGTTGTTGTTCAGACGGAGGAGGCGAAAATATTGCTGGAAAGCAAGGCACGTGAAGCGGAATTGATAGCAAGACGGATGGTTGAGGAATCCGACAATCGAGGCCGTGAGGCCGACAAACTCAAGGACGAGCTGGCAAGGGCACGATTAGCTGAACAATCGGCCAAAGATCGATTGTATGACGTGGATGGCACGCCGACATCAACCTACGTGGTTAGATAATAAATCTAAGTCAGCCTTTGTCCAATTGCCATTCATTGTCATCCTTTTCTTTGAGTCATCGCCCAGCGTCGTTCCCACTATTTCGTCGTATCATCAGCTCGACACGCCGTCCACGGCCGCTTATTCTATTCCGCTCACTGCCATTCAGCATTTTGGTGCGTTCGCGTCATTCCGTTCTGTGCTTTTGCTTCGCATTGATTGGCGAACGAGTGTTGTTTGCCTCACAGGATCTGTGTCGCTCGGTTCCTACAATGTCCCACCACCGCCACACCAACAACACAGCAGCATTCCGCTGTATTATTTGAACGCTGCAACGTCACAGGTTGGTTGGGCGCCGTATAAAGTGTGAAGGCGTCGGCAAGACAGCCAAATATTGTTGGCGCTGTACTTTACGATGGAGCTGAAGTACTAATTGCGACCGGCTTAATTCGTGTTCCTTTTGTAACATGGGAACATATTTTACGTTGGTCGAAATTGCTGTTCCAGCTCCATCGCAAAATACAGCTCAAACAAAATTTGTTTTATGCCTTCAAGGCAACAAAGACAACCAAATACCAGACCTTTCCCCAGTTATGTTTCACAAAACCTACATGTATACCCTTTGTCAATAAATTGACTGACCTTCATCCATACCACTGTTCCTGCATAACCAGTACAAGTTACTGCCTGCGTAGAGAGCGTGGAGGATCAAAGGTCAACAACCTGAGAAAACAATTTTTGGAAAGGTGCCCAAGCACCAAAGATACACAGTGTCGTATATCTATGGCGGTTAATCCTATATTTTGATTCGTTGAATGTTGGGCATAATGTACTGCTTCAATTGATGTCTCTTCCATATACTGATTGGCTAGTCACCACTCACTACCTTTTCCTCTTTCCTTTTCCAAAAAAATTTTTTCTTTTCAAATTTCACGCTTCTACTAGAATAGGGAGGGCGCAAGGCATCCCATGACTGATGAGGACCCCGATGCATTGTGACATATATAGTCTCCTGAGAGGGTCCGAAACTATATAATTATGCAGCTTTAGACTACTCTATTATTATAAAAATTGCTAACATTTGTAAAACACTAAATAAAACACTGCTATACACTCCTTTCAATATCCGCTGCCATCAAACTCACGGTCAATAGTCTTTTATCATTTCCCTGCCCTCATCATGCTACTGTAAATGTTTTAAAACTTGTCTTGCTCTTGGACCAAATAACGCGCACTTTTAGGCTTGTATGGTGCCCACACCCCCTCCGGATCCCATGGGTGCGCAGGATATTCAAGCATTGACTGCCGAGATGGAGAAAGAACGGTGTGTTGCTGTTTGTAATTCATTGCTGGTCGTGTGTGTTATGATATCGTGGGTTCTCCGTGTGTTCCAATTTCCCACGTTTTGTGCCGTTAAAGGAGAAATTGCACGTTCCTAACGTGCCTTGTAATCTTCACTAGTGTTTAGACAGCAATGTGGGCACCATAAAAGAAGTTCACTTGGTACGAAGTCTAAAGCATGTGTTGGTCGCACAATGACTTTATAAGAATTGGTCAATTTTTTTCCCTGAATCGTGAAGCAGGAAAGTGACGGGGCAATGATGTTGCGTTGCGCAATCACACACAAACAATGCGGTTAGTAACATGTTTCAGACCTGCAGCAACTTGGGTGCTCTGCTAGATTATTTTCAGATGAAAATGTTTTGTGAGAATCACAAAACAGTGGTTAACAGTGACTAGGGTTAGAGGTCGGGGGGGGGGGGGGTACCCGACACCCGACATCTGGAAGTACCCGACACCCGTCTTCTGAGAAAAAAAGCCGACTCCGACAGTTGCAAAAAAACCCGACACCCGACACCTAGTTTTTGAAAAAAACCCGACACCCGACATTTGTTTTTGAAAAAAAACAGGCAAATTTTTGCTCATTTGCATCGTAAGTGAAATTTTTTGGCTCAAGTTACTGAATTCAAGTATTTTCGCACGAAATATACACCAAAATGTCACATTCTGCGTCTTCGGAAATATCTGGTTCGAAGAAAATTTTCTCTCAAACTTCTTCTCTCAGCAAAACTGATGTTTTGAACCGTAAGTGTCGGCTGTCGGGTGTCGGGTCCCAAAAAACCCGACACCCGACATCTGGAGGTACCCGACACCCGACATCTCTCTAACCCTAACAGTGACTGAACGTGAAAATCAGGATTGATTTGATGAATTCTTATGTGATCATTGGCGACCAATTCCCGGAAGAAACAATTAGAAAGGAACCGTCCGGAAGAAAATTCGGCGCGGACCGGCCGAATTTATGCCTGTGATTTCAGGCAATAGAATTCAAGGCGATAGAATGTTTCACATGATTTTTGAAACTCACTAACTTTGGAATTTCGCTTTTCTTTATATTTCGAAGTTCAGCGAATTGTTCATGCGTGGCTGCTAAATGTTCTGCTTGTCACGCTGGAACATTATTCGTTGAAATTCGAAATATAAACAAAAGCGAAATTTTAGTTAGTGAGTTTCAAAAATCATGCGAAGCGTTCTTCCGCCTTGAGAGCTTTTTGATCAGGCAGTATGCCTGAATGCGCAGGTAGAAATTCGGCCGTTCCGCTCCGAATTTTGTTCCCAATGGTTTTGTCTTAAACTGCATCTCCTGGGCGAATGTTTGAGAGTTTATACCAAGTGATTTGATTTTAGGATGCCCACGTTGCTGTCTAAATACTTATAAAACTTAAAAGGCGATCAGGAATGTGCATATTCCACTTTAAACAGCTATCAGAAGTGAACTTCGATGTTTCGACGCGCGTTGTCCTACCCAATCCAATGTTGGCCATATGTTGCGTCTATTTATGCAGAGTTGAGTACATGCGTCAATCACGCAACTTGCAAGAACAATTGTGCGAGCTTCGTTGCGAGATCGAAGGCCTGAAAGTAGAGGAACGACAGACGAGCGAGGACCGAATTTACGCTGACAATCTGGCTCAAGGCGAAACGAAATTCTCGACGCTCCGAAAGGTTTGTACCTTGAGCAATCTTACTACTTGCTTATTACCTTGCTCGTGCAACAGAAAGGCAGCACATGATTTTCAGAAAGTGATAAATCTAAGACGTGTGTTCACAAGATAAGTCAGGTTAGCAGGCGTGTGCCACGATGACTAAAAATAGCACGTCATGGGGTGATATTTTCGAAACGGTGTAAAGGTCAGTTGGGTGTAAAGGTCGGTGGAAAGCTCGGTGTGAGAAAGTTCAGTGTAAGCTTGAAACATTGCACGCTGAGCAAGCAGCAGACGCACGTTTCTAAACGAAAGGTCAACTTTGACAGTTTGCTGTGCAAGCGTAAATCGTTTGTTTGCAATATGGTTCATTTAAGCTGGTTGCACAAACGTTGTACAGGAATATTTGTAAGTTACCTAACATTTCGCCGCAAGGCTGTTGAGAAATTAAACATTCATTGACGGCGGTGGCAAAAGTTTTGATGTCACTAGCTGATCGCAGCTCGAAATCAAAACGGCTCCATGAAGGCTTACGAAATTCATACATATCGTTTAAAAACGCTTGTGCAACCAGCCTAAACAACCAATGTTGCAAACAAACGATTTCGCTTGCACAGCAAACTGTCAAAGTTGACCTTTCGTTTAGAAACGCGCGTCTGCTGCTTGCTCAGCGTGCAATGTTTCAAGCTTACGCCGAGCTTACACTGAACTTTCTCACACCGAGCTTTCCACCGACCTTTACGCCCAACTGACCTTTGCACCGTTTCGAAAAAATCACCCATGGTGCGATAGCCCTAATGCCCGTTTAGAAGCATGTTATCTATTGACGAGTGAAAAAACGATGCATGACCACAACGTCAATACCAGTAACCTGCTTTTGACTTTCCACTTGTTTTTAGTCCGGAACGAGCTCGACGAAAACACGAATTCAGCTGTTTGATGGGCTCTAGTCGTCAGACGATCGGTTTCTCTGATCCAGGATTTGCATTGTTGTCCTGCCTGTGTTTGCTCTTATTTTTCATTTACCCTGCCTGTTTATTAGAATTGTTGGGTGCAATCCGTTTTCCACCCAGCTTTGTTCTAATATTTGCAAGGATGAGATAGCATTGGGACATTAATTTTTGGTGGTATGTACTGTATATAAAGAGGTGGAAGTCCCGTCCTAGCTACCGATGCCACCTACATATAATCACAAATGTTATCTTTTGGGTGCTCATATATTCTATCTGCTGTGTTGTATAGTACACATGTGACTAAACCAATATGCCTTCAAATTATTTTCATTTAACAAAAGGTGCCAACTTTTTTGTGCAGCATGTTTGTCTTGATTCTTTTTTCGCGATCGTGTTTTTGCTATTATTATACATTGGCAGGTTATCAAACAATTTTGACGCTATTGTTTTCTGATGTATCGTGTCATATGATCATGTTTTTGTATGGTTGTTGAGTATGAAACACGTACTGTACACGTCAACGATGGCGTAACCATTTTGAAAACACATGATAACTGTATAAATACAAACCTGCCGGTTGATAACGACTGGTTCCGACGAAAATAATCTGATAAAGTTAAGCGGCACACCTGATAAGTACAGAAGTTTGTCACAAGCGCGACACAACGTTTGTTTTCGTCCTCAGAATTGCTGCCAATAAAAGTTGCAAGGAAAAATGTCACCGTTGAGTTTCGGTTAGTTAGTTTATAGCGTCGACACCCACTCAATAATACATAAATAAGAAGATTAAGTGAAAGAAGCATAATTACAAGACCGGGTGTGGAGTTTACGGGCATGAAAATAAATACAAAACAGGGTGTGCAAGTTACGGGAATGAAAAATAAATACAAAACCAAGACAGGAAAGGGTGAGAAGGTGGACGAAATCACGGACAGACAGACACAGACAACATGCAATCAGAAATTAAATGTACGCAGGCAGAGCCACAACAATGTACAACGGTGCAATACCGGACGGTGCGGAATACTGTGACATAAAATCCGAAAGCAATCTGTTAGATCGTCCATCTTTGTGTCCGTAGCGCATCTTTTTCCGCGGTGGCCAGCCGCTCAGGAGGACCATCGCCCCTTCCCACATTGTCCTTGCAGGCCAGTAGTCCAATGTGGTGCCACTCGGGGCTCCGGCTTGCGCATGGTTCCATTAATCGGAAAGTTTTCGGTAGGTTGACTTTTCTGACTTCTTCATCCAGGTATATTTGATTGTATTCGCAAAGAAGAATACATAATATTATACGGATGAGTGGTCGATCGCGAGTCTCGTTCTATTTACCGCGCACACACGACAATTGGGAGGTATTGGTCGCACAATGACTTCATAAGAATTGGACAAATTTTTTTCCTGAATCGTGAAGCAGGAAAGTAACGGGGCAATGAGCAATGACGTTGCATTGCGCGATCACACACAAACCATGCAGTCAGTAAGATGTTTCAGACCCGCAGCAACGTGGGTGCTCTGCTTGATTATTTTCAGATGAAAATGTTTTGTGAGAATCACAAATAGCATAGTGGTTAAGAGTGACTGAACGTGAAAATCAGGATTGATTTGATGAATTCTTAAATGATCATTGTGCAACCAATAACTATTGGTCGCACAATGACTATATAAGAATTGGTCAAATTTTTTTCCTGAATAGTGAAGAGAGAAAGTGACGGGGCAATGACGTTGCGTTGCGTGATCGCAGACAAAGTATGTATTGGTCGCACAATGACTATTGAGAATCCATCCCCCTAATTTTCCTGCATTGAAAAGGCGGATATTTGGCATTTTTTTCAAATTGGACCAGGTTTTGACAAGAACTTTGCATGCTTATCAGTGAGAAGAATGAGAAACACACGTGTGCAGAAGTTTCACCCTGAATTCTACGCAACCGAAATGGTTCGGGCTCGGGTTACTGTAGCCACGTATCACACGCTTTGTGTGTGAAATCGATTACAGCACACACACGTTGATCACTCCCGATAAATAAAGCGGGAAAAGAAAGAGAAAATAACTCCTTGTCAAAACCTGATTCAATTTAAAAAAAATCGCCAGAAACCCTCCTTGCCGATGTAGGAAAAATATGGGGATGGATTCTCATATAGTCATTGTGCGACCAATAGTAATGAGAATGTTTCAGACCTGCGGCAACGTGGTTGATCTGCTAGATTATTTTTAGCTGAAAATGTTTTGTCAAAAATACAAGTAGCATAGTGGTTAAGGTTGAACCTGAAGATCAGGGTAGATGAATTCTGATTTGGTCATTGTGCGACCAATATTAATCCGGTGGCGTCGCTTCGTACGTTTAGCCAACCTTCCACAAAGGTTTTGTCGGAAATGATCATGAACCTGATTATTCAAGCAGGTAATCCTGTGATTAAGCATGCTTCAATACCACGCATTGTAAGTGCAACACATTCTAAACCCATGAATGTTATTATATTTATACTATAGATTCCTTCAGTCGACAGTTCCTTCAATCGCAATATTTTGTTGCTCCGAGAGAATAGCCTCAAATGACGCGCCCAACGTTTCAGCAGCCATGTCACTCATGTTTACAACTGCACTTGCCGTTGTGCCATGTGGCCCGAGTCAGTGCCAGGACAACTATATCTGCTGCCAATTGGGTCAGAATTACGGTTGTTGTCCAAATGATTCATATTGCTGTATGGACTTCCAACATTGCTGTAAATGGACGCAAAAATGTGACGTGCACACCGGCCAGTGCTCAACGGTTGGTTCAATGTGGCACATTTTCCCGAGATACACCGAAAACTCTCCACGTTTGATTTGTCGAATATTTTACTTTGTGTCATTTCAGAAATTCGGATTTGGCGTGTTTGACAAGGGTACGCCAATGCAAATGCTGGCCAACCCGTGAGACACACACAAACATTGATTATAATACGTTGTGTTGTCTGTATAAATTACAAAATACTGTAACTGTGTGTGAATACGTATACCTATAGAAATGGTTATGATGCTAAATCATGCCAAGGACCGCCACAGGATAAATGACCAAGTAACGCAGCAATTCTTTTGGTCACATCCATGTAATGTCGGTCCGGTGGCCGGCGAAACCTTCGCTGGGCGCTTTTTGCCAGCTCGGCCCACCAGTTAAAAATTGGAGTCTTCGCGCGAGTTTTCGACTTTGAAGGCGCGTTAGACTAGGGTGGAATTTTCGAAACGGTGTAAAGGTCAGTTGGGCGTAAAGGTCGGTGTAAAGTTCGGTCGAAAGCTCGGTCGGCGTAGCTCGTTGTAAACGTGAAACATTGCCTGTTATTGGGTGATATTTTCAAAACGGTGTAAAGGTGAGTTGGGTGTAAGCTCGGTCGAAAGCTCGGTCGTGTCAGCTCGATGTAAGCATGAAACATTACACGTTAACAGCAGGCAATGTTTCATATTTACACCGAGCTGACACCGACCGAGCTTTCGATTGAGCTTACACCGACCGTTAACACCCAACTCACCTTTACACCGTTTTGAAAATATCACCCATTAACGTGGAATGTTTCAAGTTTACACCGAGGTCTATCACACTGAGCTGTCGACCGAGCTTTCCATCGACCTTTACACCCAACTGACCTTTACACCGTTTCGAAAATATCACCCTAAGAATCCTGTGATTTAGCTGCTGTTTCCCATACCGTGTTATCCTGAATTCTTACACACCTAAAATTGGTTCGGGTTACTCCAGCCACGTCTCACGTGCGTGAAGCCGATACAGGCAAACCAGCCGTGCTTTGCAGACCTGGGCCATACCGTATTACCCTGAATTCTTACACATCTAAAAATGGTTCGAGTTAAAGGCAGTCTACGGGAGGTTGTCACTCAGCCCCCGAATACCGTAACCCACCGTAATTTTGATCTGCAAGGATCGTGTCGAGACCATTTTGTTTTTTATCTATGTTTTGCGTGTTAGCGCCAACACCAACCAACATTTCGAAGTTTTGGTGATCGACACGCATGATGACAATTTCCAGCTTGCTGCCGCTAATACACGTGTCGATAAGCAGCGATCAGCATGGGTCTCGCAACGATCTCGCTTGCGGTGGGTTACGGTATTCGGGGGCTGAGTGACAACCTCCCGTAGACTGCCTTTACTGTAGCCACGTCTCACGTGATTTGCGCGCATAAGAACTATTTTAAAGGGCGCCTTTCGCATTTCAAGCCCCCTTCAAACCTCGCATGTGTTTAGACAATGGTCAAGGCGTCATAAAGGTCAAACACACCGGAGATCTAACGTTCAGCATGCTTCCCGGAGATGCCTTTCAAGAGGAACATCCGGGAACCAAATCAAATGTGGACCAGCCCAATTTTTACCTGCGCATTCAGGCAACTCGCCTGATGCACTATACATGAATACGGGATACAATGACCGAACGTGATACAAAGTCGCACATAACACAAAGAACAACATGCGCGATACAATGACGCCAAGCCCTCATTTTGCGTATTTTCACGTGGGCTGTCCATCCACAATAGTTTTGCCTACAGAGAATAATACATT
>JASAMV010007931.1:0-28229 GCA_030248065.1 Rhynchonema sp. JSB1_4 | reverse complement strand
TACCCGTACTTGTCACAAAATCTGAAAGCAACCAAATTTTTCTACGTTCACCACAGACACCAACTACAACGTTCGCAGCGGCATATCCGATGACCCGCTGATTGAATCGAACAACGACGATCAACAATTCAATCCGTAAGCTCCAGGTTTCAGTTGAGATTCTTTTAACGTTTGAATTTTTAATAAAATGTTATGAAGCTGGTTCATTTTTCAGTCGATCTCAAGCACAGATGCAAGTTAACCTGCTGGACTAAGAATAATTTTCTGGCTTTTGTTCTTTCGTTGACAAAAAATTTTGCCATTTTTAACCGTTTACTGATACACTCAACTAAAACCCATGTCGAAATATATGTATCCACTTTTATAATTCATTTTTAATAAGCTGTGCGCCGTTTAGATTACTACTTTTGCTCAGTAAGAATCAATGAATGTAAATTATTGTATTGGACTGCTGAATGCTAATCACTATGACTTGAAATTTCAAATATAAATAAATCTCACCACAGATAAACGTCAAACAATTTTGCCACGTAAAGTTGTAACTTACAGAGTGTCACTCAAATTTCAAAGTCATTTACAATGTACAGTAATTGAAGTATCAGTGCTACTTTTATTCAGCGTTTTCGACCTCGTTTTTTCACTGACTTTTGTTCTGATTTTGTTGTTTCTGCCTTCGGCTCCTCGTTCTTGACTTCTGTGTTCTGGCCAGATAATGTTTCAGTGCCTTTCTGTGTTCCTCCAGTCTTGTTCTCTTCATTCTCCTCTTGTGTTGCTTGTTGTTCTATTTCTTTTTCTAATTTTTGTTCTTCCGTCAAAGTACCATTCGAAACTGATGTTTCATTGGCTGGGGCCTCTAAAACATCAGCCAATCACGTTGCTGCGGCGTCTAATGTTTGTCGATGTGTAAAAGCTGTGAAAGATCACCTGTTGTGGTTTTGTTCTTTAGTTCCTCCCTGGTTTTCGACAGTTCATATTGAAAAAGCTGTAACAGTCTCAAGAGACTTTGTTTCAATTAAAATGGTACAAGCACTCACTCGCAAATGAAGTGTTATTTTTAACACAAAAGTGTTATAAATATAACACTCGCGATCGTTATATTACGGCTGTTACGGATTTTTACGTAGTTTTTTAACACTCATTGCGCGTCAAAAGTGTAGTTTTTTTCTCCTTAATTTTTAACACTTAAGTGTCACTTTTTGCACTGGAAGCGCTGGCTGTTCCCATGCGCCTTTCACAGCGCGTGTAGTCGTGTCAGAAACTGGGAAACAAGAAACCATTTTGACGAAGTATATTAAGCATTCTACAGGTCAGGATGATCTGTGATGCGTTACTTCATCAAAAATGGCCTCTGATTCCCAGTTTGACATGACTATACGCGCCCCTCACGGCAGCCCTCACGGAAATCAAGCACGATTCCGAAAGTTTGGCGTCGCCCTGGAACAATGACAGTGGCTTTGAAATGGTGCGAAAATCCTGGCTCTGTGTGGCACTTTTCTTCTATAGGGCAAATTTTCATCTCGTAGTTATTGCACAAAAGTAGACGTAACTGATATTTTTTAGAAGTTGCCTTGATCAACGGCAATCGAGAGAATGTACAACGAATTTTGTCGTTTTAAAAATCATGAGCAAACACAGTACACAAAAGCGTCAACAGCTAACATCGAGCAGAAAAATAGTTCAATGTGAAGCATGAATGAGAAATGATGTGATAAACAATCTTGAAATGAATGACTCAGCATTTGCAAAGGATGGATGACTTGTATCTCAGGCTCAGGCTTAGGATTAGCAGCACTGGTATTGGCGAGCTTAGGTGGCTTTTTGGGCAAACTAATCACACGTCTTGGGCTGGGCTCAAACTCATGCTGTAGCTTTGGATTTCAAAGCAAGCAAAAAGCCCTTGAAGCTTCAGGTGAAAAGCAAACCCAAGCATGCAAGTCTTCAATCTATTAGCTAGTACACATTTCTGGTGCAAGAGCAAGTGGTACTTGATCAGCCCCTGGGTTGCGTGCAGCGTGCAACAATACACTTGAGTGTGCGTCAGGCCTTCTGACACTAAGCCTAAGCCTGAGATTGACATAAAAATCCTACAAGATTATTCGATGAGCTGGGCCGGCATGCCAACAACTGCAATCCAACCCATGCGCAGAGGAATGCCTGTTGAATTGGATTCTTGTGATTTGGATGCGGGCAAGTTGATTGACAAATGCCGTCAACATTTGATGTGTCCGCAGTTCTTGAGTTCATTCGATACGGTTCCGATGCGGCCTGCGTTGATCTGGGGAATGCAAGGCGATCAGCGCATTGAAGTAGAATTTCGAAATTGTGTTCGACCATGTTTGAAAAGTGGCACAAAACAGCAATAAAACTTATGCCCTGTAACAAATACAGGTGTGAAAATACGTATTTGAAATCAGTGAAGGCAAAAGTCAAACGAAAATCAGACACCAATAACAAAACGTAGGAATACCATAGAATATTTCAAATTCCCGCCCTTTTGTCCAAAACAACACTCAAGTGTTACTTTGACTGAATTAACACTTCTCTTACGTACTTCGTGGAGTTGTTTTTTAACAATCATGTGTTATTTTGAAAATAACACTTGGTCGTGTGTTAAAATATCACACTTCATTTGCGAGTGAGCAGTGCCACAAAGCATAAAATTGCTGACCATATCCCTTTGAGCTTTCGCTTTGACCGCACCCTGAAGTGAGTTAAAACAATAAATTTCTATTTTTTGACAGCTGATGTTTCAATAGGCCTATAAAATCAGTTGTAGGCAAGTGACCGGATTGCACATTTCATCATATTTCGCTTGTACCGTCACACATTTAGGATCGATCGCAGCCATTGGGCAGTACTTCTCCAACAAAAATTTGGTCAAAATGCAACTTGGCTTGGGTTTTGGACTGGACTTGCGCGGAGGAACGGTGTCCGGTTGAGCTGTCTGATATTGCAAGGAACACGGTAACTTTCTTAGATCAGAATTCTGTTTTGACAAAAATGATAAACTCGAAAAATCACCGTTTTGGTGTTTTCCTTATCTGCGACAGGAGCAGGTGATGTTTCACTGAGCTCAACGCCTGTCACTGCATGGCTGCCGCCGAAATAACTGTCGAGTAATTGGTCCATATTGGTTCTCTGAATCTATTTATATGTTTTCAATCGAGATTCAGATTTCAAAATGTCATACCGTTAGGTTGTCAAACCTTGACTCCAAATCCGTTTGCCTGGTTGATTATTACAGCAACGATCAGAAGAATTGTGAGCGATGTTATTATCACAGGCACGAGAGCCATGCCGACGAAAATGCAATTTTTTTGAAGTCTGTGGAAAAATTATGTTTCAGTGTGAAACTGTGAATGTTTCATAATGCTTTCGTTGAAAAACAATCTGCAAGTCATTGATTATTGGAAATGAAACTCATTTTCAGCAATCAAGGAAAGATTTTCTTGCCCTTTTGACACGGAATAGACCCTGAGCAGGACAGTGGAATATGGCGGAATTATGCGTCATGATTTTTTTCACAAAAGAACGTACATTTGTAAATAAAGATCTGAAACTGTAAAATCTGAAATTATTCCACAAAAATTAAAATCGATGGGAATGTCAATCAAAATATAAATGTCATGTGAATGATTGATCTACCGGTACAATCAATTTGATGTAATCAGAAAAAAATCCACGAAACTTCGCAAATCAAAAATTAATAACGACGTAGAATGTGACGATCAGCGTGGTGAAAGCTCGTGGCAATGTACGATCGGTGGCCGATGGCGTGGGACTGCCGTTGCACTTCTTCCAGCCTGCAACCATATATATAACTGGCTGATGTTTCGCAGTTTATACGTATATGTGACCGGTGTGGCATGTGTAAAACTCGTGACCGGTTGCGACCGATCAGGTCCTTGAAAGATGCGGTGGTTTACGTGAGTCTTTAGGCCAGTATACTTTGTTTCGTTGGAATACACGCAACATTTTCTCGCGCGTTGATTGGCTCATGCGCGACCAGCAGCCAACCAGTGCGTCAGAAAATGTTGCGTGTATCGCAACGAGACAAAGTATAAACAGGCCTTTTGCATTTACGATACATGTCTGTGTTTTCAGGTTTAACAAATGCCACGAACTTCTGCCAGTGTGCCTGGGAATTATAGCTGATTCAAATTAGTGCAATTGCAAAATTTCGAACAGTCGCTGATGAAAAGAATCACAAACCATACATACACAGGAAGGTATTGATATCAATATAAAAGCAAACTACGCCAACACGAGCCCGATTTCGTAGCTGGCAGAATTGTGAAACATTCTGACGTTGCTGCTGATTTGGGAAATGTTACACGTTGAAGATTACAAAATGGACCGTGATGATTTTCTCTTACTATTCGTTTTGAACACACACCACCTTCGAAATCGGGCTCGTGTTGGTGTGGTTTGCCTTTACTGCATACCTACATAACCAATCAAGATAAGTCCGATTAGGGCAGGTACAGGGCCGGTCTCCAAGTTTGATGTACCGACCCAGTTCTTGGTTTGGTCATCTAAACACCACGATGGTAAAACATCATTCGTCGGTACCTTGTGTGGCATCCAACAATCGGCAGCAATTTGGCCCGTATAAATGGTCGATGTTGCTCATACCGACCGAGCTGGCGTACAAATGCAACTTTTTCAGCCAGTAGTGCACAGCCATCTGAAGAACACATGGAAAGACTTCTGTCTTAGAATAGTGACCCATGCCGTCAAAACCTAGTTTTTCGTTTACATCCCCTGCTGAAACATCCTTTAACTCAACAACATGATCGGGACCAGTCATAAACGGCCAACCCACCTTTCCATAAGCTTCCACCAGACTGCGGCCCTTTTGCGTACACGTCGCATCGTTGACATTGAAAAGACACGAATGTGAGCATTGCCAGAACCTGAAGCAGAAAGATGGATTCGTAAATTTTTAACATGCCGCATGCAGGTAGTGAAGTACATATCGTTAAAACTGTGCAATGAACCAGAATTTACAACGAAAACGGATATCATGTGGATTGCACAGCAATTTGCTTTTTGGCTGCCCTTCTTGATCTGCGCATTCGTGGACGACTGATGCACGAGGTCATCGTCAGTGCGAAGCTACCAAATGGCCACGAGGCCCAAAAAAGATAAATGGCTGGTTTTATGTTCGCGCAAAACATAACTGCTTGAACACACACACAAAGTTCGTCAAATTCAGTTGCGGTTGAAACATCACCAAGTCGTTTCCATCAAAATGCATTCCTGGTGTTTCAGCGGGGATAGGTGTTACCGGTCGGTCAATGAACACGTAAACATCAGCCCTTGCCCTCATACCGTACCTACAAGCACCCTCTAGCTGTCTTGATTTCTCCGTGTCATTTGCAACGCTCCAGTTCTGTATCTTGGCGTGCAGCTGTGATTTGCATGAATTGAGATAGCAATCGGACATGTATCGAGTCGCCGTACGAAAGCACTGCTGGTTTTGGAGCACCTCTGAAACGTTCTTCATTATTTGATACAAAGAGTGCAAAAACGAGAGAAAACGATCGACTACACGCACCTGCAGCATGTGAACAATGTGTCCATCTGTCCTCCATCGTGTCAACTACAGCCTCCTCCGCCCGTTCCGGCTCACATCTTGACGCACAACGAGCGTATGACATCGTTGCGCTGAATTTGAACAGAAAATGAAAATTAAAGTGAAATAGAAATACATAGATCTTTAGCTTTTTTAATTCACCGGCACATATCATTCATATAGTCGGAGTGATAGAGTCCGTCCGGAGGCGGATGAGGCTTGGTGGCGTTGGGAAGGTTCAGGCACCTGGTTAGGCAGCGCGTGTTGTCGTAGGTGAAGCCTGAATTTGAGCCTGCGAATTTTTCGTGTTTCAAATGTCTAAAACTGTTTATGTTTATGTTGGTGATCAAGAACAACACTAACTGGCGACATGTAGTACCCAGCTGTCGAATAGAATGGCAGCCAAATATTGACCGAGTAGTTTCGGCAACATTGACGCGAGGCTCGAAGTTGGATTTTATTGGTCAAGTTGAGGAAAAGTTGAAGTTGTTGGCAATGATTGGATACATGAAGCGTCAGGACCACGTAGAAAATGTTTCATTTTGACTGAAAGTTTAGAAGGTTTTAATGAACTTCTTCACAGAGTTCATGATCGTGAACCATGAAATATGTAAGTACTGCTACTACAGGTTGTCAATAATATTTGAAGGTGTACTCGCATGTTATCATATTAAATACGTCGGTATTATTTCTGAGTGGAGCACTGATTGGTTCTTTATGGTGCCAGCTGCCACACAGCCAGTCTAGTCTTACGTGCACGATGTCCATTACCGGCAATATTTCATGTTTCAGACAGGGCTTCTGGTTCAAAGCAGAGCATGGTCATTACGTTCTGAATTGGCACCAAATAAATAACTTATATATGCATTATGTCGGGGCATGTAAGTCCGATTTTGAGAGCTTTTGCTCAGCATGAGACGATACCCTCGCAAAATATAACTGAGCACCAAGATTCGAAAAATCTTGAACCCAGAACAGCCACAGCCCACAACTCAAAATTCGACAAGCCTGGGCATTCCGGCGCATAAATAATCTGTGTCTTGTCCGGCTGGAGCTGCGTATCGCTCTATAAGGCCTTATGTGCACGCAAAGGGAGGCTCATAATCCGGGTGTGCCGGAACATGCGACAGAATGGTGCTAAACATGCCAATCTTGGCGTTTGACACTCCCTGGTCCCTGAGATTCTCTTTTAATCGAATTCGCTTGCGTCTTTTCATTCTGTGGTTGACCACAAGTTCAAGACTGATACACAACTTTTAAAAAAAATCGTTGAGAATTCAATTTGACAAGCCTGCCGCCACTCAGCAAGAAAACAGTCACCTTCAAAGTGGCGTTGTCTTGGCTTGTTTGAAAATCTTCCAAGAGCGGCGCGGTCCAACTTTGGAAAGCAGTAGCATACTAGTGCCCAGCAAACCCACAATTTTCTTTTTTCAAACAGTTCATGACCTAAATCGTGAACACGCTTCTAAAAATCGCAAAGTACATTGGATAACATGGTCTGCCTGACTGGTGAACAGATAAACGCCCAAAGAGTCACAGATTGTAGCGGTGCAACAACAAAGCCGCCCCACAGTTTCGGCCTGCCTTCATATTTCGTTTGGCCTCTGCGCATAGTTGCACTGTGACAATACGATATTTATGTCTTTTTCCAAACGGCCGTGGCGCCCTAATGCGGTTTATGGCGTCTCACGGAGCGGAGCATCATCAGAATTATTGGGTTCCATTGAGCAGAAATGAAAGGGATGATTTATGCACAGCAATGCTACCCTCAATAATATCAAATTTTAGCTATTCAAGTTAGAAGCAAGATGCCCCATCCTAGTTCTGACAAATATGAGCATAAACTTGGTTTGTGCTCATGCTCAGTGGTAAACAAAAGAAAGTGCAAAGCATTGTTCCTGCTCACCTAGGCTTTGCCGGCTTGAGAAGATAACAGGAAGCGCAAGACCATTTTTATTTCGAGTTTGAAATTATATGAGGAGAAGATATACATCTAAGTTATCACAACTTTAGTTCCAACGCGGCAGCTAAAGGGAAAATATCCAGAACCACAGCGCAAATGTATGGGCAGAATGATCCCGTTATGTATATGGCCTCGTCGTGGCTGCCTGAGCAGCGGAGAGCCATTTTGTGACAATTTGATACTCAAATTTGAAACGTTTATGTTGTTTTTGATGCCATACAGAAAATCAACTTTATGCGGCCGCGGTCGAGACGTGGAGTTACTTGTGAAACATCAAGCAGTCAATTTCAAAATCGGAGCATTCCGCGGTAGCGCATCTCCAGTTACATAATTAAAATAATAAAGCTATGGGCAAAAGCGAAAGGCTCGATGCAAATGACTTGATTCTATGACGTCTCCGTCGGCACTAGAGCAGGACCGCGACTGCACAAAGTGAGAATATCGCACATGCATGATGCACCTTGGCAAGCGAAAACGATATTATGAAATTACCCACCCATGACGCTATAGTAGGAGCAGGCAACCGGAACTGAAACAAATGCCAAACCACAGCATGGTGTGCCGTATTGGTATCATGGATGGTAGGGTGTCACAGAGAGAAAGCATGAATGAAAAAACTGGGTCAATTTGTTATGGCACCATACATCATCGCTGCAAACTTGCATCCAGCATCCCGGCCGCGGACGACAAATATTTTCGAGGGTCCCCGAGTGACAAAATCGGGATGTTGGGCACCCAGGGCCGAGCATACCTGTCCCCTTTTCAACTTGGACCTCAAAATACAAGGGGTCTTTATGCATCATGCAGGACTGTTTTCCAGTCTGAAGCAGGCGCTATGCGGTTTTGAGAAATTACTCCTCCGACGCTTAGTCACGAAGTGTGACAGACGGTCGCACAGCTGAGAAACTTATGCAGCATCGTTACGTACATGAGAAGTCGATAAGTTCTGCGGATTTGAGGTTGGGCGAGCAACCTCAAATAGTGTATCTGATACTTACTGATTGGTGGGTCTTAACACGAGACATCATAAAGGTAAAACCTCAATTGGCCACATTTTGCACGCACGGCCCGGCCAAGTGACGCGTCACAACATGAGCACTCAATCAGGAAATCCAAAAAGCGTGCCGGCGTTAAGTATGAATGATTTCTTGACCTCAAATGCTGTGGGAAGGCTTCTCTTGAAACACACAGCTACAGCTATGTATGTATGCTTCTATAATTTTCCGAACTTCGGAGACAAAAAGGCACACAAACGCCCTTGAAGACTGGATAGTTAGCGTAAATCAGGGGCGTAAATTAAGGCATGTGCGCACGATTGAAAGGCGACAGTGCGCTTGTAAAGGAAATAAATTTAGTTTTTGTAGGGGCTCCACCAGATAGACCCGAAACCCGAAACCCGAAACATACATTTTTTCTATGTCCGTATTTTGGGTTTCGGGTTTTGAAAAAAAACCCGAAACCCGAAACACGAAGCATGACAATCGAAAATGTTTCGGTTTTGTCACTTGTAGCTGACGTGAACAATGTATACTGTCAGTCGAAACATTTTAGATTATCATGCTTCGTGTTTCGGGTTTCGGGTTTTTTTCAAAACCCGAAACCCGAAACATGGACATAGAAAAAATTTATGTTTCGGGTTTCGGGTTTCGGGTCTATCTGGCCGAGCCCTAGTAGCTTCTCGAAACTGGCGACTAAATGAACTTTGAGTGCGGTGCTTGGGTTTTTTTAGTTGGAAGAAATATAGTCGGAGTTTGAGCGTGAGAAATGAGAACCTCACCCACAAAGTTGGATTTTCATTTTGACCACCGTGGTGGCGCACTTTTTTCTTGATCGCCAGAAATAGAACCCCAGGGTGCGGTTGCGGTTTATGGGAGAATTCAAAACCATAGTTGCACCATGCCTAGTTGGACAACAATAACAACAAACAGAAAAACATATTACAGAATTTGCAATTTATTAATCCTACCGACAAAATTTTTGAGATTCTAAAAACCAGCTTGTGAACCAGGAAACGCCTGCGATACACAGATCCGCTTTGTGGAACAGTGTTTCCCGCGCCGATATACGTTCCGAAGCTGAACCACCCACATCGACTGAACGAAAATGGGGTGCGAAAAATATGGGGTTGTTTTCGAGACCTCTGGTATCGCCCCTGCAACACAAGTGTACGGCACGCACGGAGAGCTTGATCTTGATGTGTGCGTTCAAAGGCCCGTTATTCACAGTCATTGTGCACATGGGTCGATTATATGAATATTTTCAAGTGCTGCGGACTTTGTACTTTATGCGGCGAATACGTATCTTCCTCATATTACCAACTGTAACCAATTTATGTTTGGTTCGGCTCTGAGCGACGTCCGCTGGAAGCGCGTTGCTTTTGGAATATTTTTGGACGAGTCACAAAATTTTATGCACAGTCAATAATCAAGCGTCACTCAAACCTGACTGCGTATGGACGCCAGACGGATGAAAAAAGCTCAGCATAACCAGTAAGATGGTGTGTTTGGGCGCATGTCAGCTCAGTTGGTATCGTAGTGCTGCTGCCAAGGTGTGGTTTGTTAATTGCTGCTATTCACGGGTCCCACCTCTTTGGTGAGAAAACTTCATTGAGAACATCAAAAGAAAGCTTTGTTGAAGTGGCAACGCCACAGTACACTAAGTCTGGACTGCTGCAGAAGACCTAAGTGCATACCAGATGAGGTGCGAAAAGTCCACGTACCACTATTTTGGGCTCAAGATTCAATCAAGTTCTTAACGGAAGCTGCTTTGCTCCGCCTCACGCCTCAAACGCTGATCGCATCAACCCCCACCGTTGCGAGAACTTGCACCAAACCAGAGGGATTCACGTGCTAATGCCAGAACCGCACTGATACTGTACAGACACATTTGAGTGACTCACATGACATTGGTGTTACATTACATGCAGTAGATGCGTACATTGTACATTATAGTAACACATGTATACGAGACCTGGCATTTTAGGTGGCTAGAGAACATCACAACAATATTTCACAGATTATTCAGCATTTGGGATGGGAGTTTTTCACTAGAATGCACGCAATCCCGAAATTCACCAAAGATCCCAACATGTGCGCGTAATACATACATACATTGTAGCTTGTCGGCCGTATTGTCAAATCACAACAGCTTCACGGACCCGCTCGCATGCGGGGCGGACACTCTGGGGAATGACAGTTTGCGAAAAAAGGCAATTTCACGAATGAAAATTGTTCCGAAACCACTATGACACCAGCAAAGAGTGAGCCGAAAATTGCACACACTTTCGAGAGAAACATTGCGCGCGCGCGTGACGTTGCATACATAATCGGTTGGATTGCACAGTTGGAATGCTAAATTGGTAATTTGGCGGTGGTCGGCGGCGCAAGATTGCAGTTCCTCCGCTTACACTTGCGGGCCGGGAAAAACCGTTTTTTCCCGAAAAAAAACCGAAAAAACCTTTTTTTTCGAGGCCCGGAAAAATACGTTTTTATTTTTCCGGAAATTTTTCCAAGTGGCAACTTTTGGAAAAAACGGTTTTTTTCAAAAATTACCGAGATATTTTCAAGGGTTGCGAAAGGATGTTGTCAAAACCAATATAAATTGGTGCTAAACAGTTCAAAATGAGCACATTTTAATCTCCAAGTGCATTTTTAGCCTGTTTCAGGCCATTTCCCGACAAAATTTTCTCCAAAATAGGCGTTTTTGGACCATGGGTATCCTTAAGTACTGGAAAAATATTTGGAAAAAAACGGTTTTTTTCCAAAAATATATTTTGCGGAAAAAATACGCAACATACCTCCGCTGATCGAAAGTTGTAAAGATGCCGCTTTTGACCAAAAATTCTGGAGAACCTGTGTCAAACACTGCTAGGACCTGTGATGAACACTGTTGTTGGATCGGTTCAATTCTTGTTGAAAAAGTGTTTCGAAAAGGGAAGTGTGGAATCAAAACGATGCCTCAGCTCAATGGTTCCCTTTGCTTTACCCGATGATGCTTTGAGATGACGCATGACGCATGACCTGTCAGATCAGCTGTTGATTCCTTTGAGAATAATGTACGAGATTGGAAATGTGATTGCAAAGTTTGAGGCATATTGGTATTTTTCTGTTGTTTTCATTCAGAAAAAGATGCATTTCATGACAAACTCACAAACCCATGGATGCGTGCCCTACAAGACAATCAAGTGAACCAACGAGGTCAAGGGAGGTAAGACTTCAAAGAAGAACGAGAGATGTAGGGAAAAATGAAGGGCCGTAAACCACGAAACACTCTCCTCTTGGTAAGTGATCGGAAGCGCTGCACAAACTCGCTTGATGCAACTGCTCACAGTTGTGGAAACTTTCAGAGACCAAAAGAATTTCAGAACGTTTTAGTATGCTAACCAGCAGGCCGACAATCCCTTCGTCACGAAAAAATTTGAGCGCGCGGTTTCCGGATTCTATCGAGGCGGGGCTTGCTCAATTGCGCTTCTTATGAGATAAGGATGCTCAAGAAAAAAGCCAAAACGACCCATCCGGTCGGTCATGGTCCTCCAAAAGGTTTGCATCCGGGTCTTGGGATGCATTCGGAAAGTCTTTCAACAAACAATTTTGCCCTCACACACCAATCGAGGCACTTTCCGGCACGCAAATCTCTGGAGATGTTTGTTTCGAGGCAAGGTCGGGGTTAGAAACCTCCATGGCCAGACATTAAAGCGTGCGGGGTGGGTGGACCCGCCGAAAAGTAGATAATGGAAACAAAATTGAGTTTGGTTTGGTTTGGCCTCAGCAATCTAACAGTTGCCTATCAGCCTGACAGGCACTGGTGTCTACTTTTTGGAGTTTAGTTACAACATGATGTGAGTAGTATACGATGGCTTGCAAAGGCTGGTGCGAGTAAAGTTGAGTTTTTCTTGAGCGTGCGCATATGATACGTGAGCCGCTGAATTTTTTTCTGTGGCTAGCGGGGTTTCCCCATATCGCCGTCAGATTTTCGTAGCGTGTGCAGACGTACGAATCCCAAAAAATTATGGGGATGTCGGAAATTCGCAAAATTGTCGAATAATGCCTGATAACTGCGTAATTGCGCACACTTGAATTAACCTCGTGATATCACTATAGCAGTTTTGATCACACAGATTAATGAGCGACAGTTATCGTAAAAAATGGGCCGGCATCGACAAACATAAAGCGGCAATAGAAAATTAATGGACACAAAGTGCGGTTTGCGCTCGCATGCATGGCACCACCACCCCTTGCGAAAATTAATGGAACTGGTTAGAACGCATGGACGGGAAAACTGATATTATGACAAAATTGTTCGCCAGAAGGACGAAAGTCGACAGTGAGAGCCGTACACAAGGATTATATCTTTATCCAACTTTCAGCTCATACACATAGGTATGCAGCCACAGCTGCGGCTAGCAGCGCACAACACAAAAACACTTGTGCATTCAGCCTGGCATTCCTGATTTCATTAGTCTGGTATTATTTCGCACCCTTGCCTTTGGCTTGCGCTACTGAGAGAGGTACACAAACGGGACAAGGCGATATTGTGTCCACACCGACATACATGTCCTTCAAGAGCAGACTAATAAATCAGGGTACAATAGTTCTGGTACAGAATTCAACAGTGTATTCATTCAAGATACAGTGGACTGCGCAGAAAAGTTTCAAAACCACTTGGTGTTTTGCTGCTGTCGCTTTCTATGTGGCAGGATTACGGATTACTATTTCCTGCATCAAGTGAGTGCACATGTGAACGGCGAATGTTCATGTGGCCAGATCACGGAGCCAAGTGACGATTGAATATGCAATAAGGACGGCAGCAGCTTTTCAAAAATACAAACAGTAGGTATACAGTACCAGCAGCGATTCTAGACGATGCTGAGCCTGCACAGTTAAGAAAAGAAACCAGCGGAGCCTACAGGCACCTCCGACAAAGCCTGCAGGCTCAGCGAGTACACCGCAGGTCTTGGATGTTTTTATGTGCTTGCAATTTTTGCTTATTTATTTTGTTTCTCGTCTTGCTCACACTGTCACAAAAGAGTTAAACAATGCCGAATCAGGGTTGGATTAAAAAAAAAAAGTAAAAATTTTTTTGTAAAAAAAAATTTTTTTTTTTTAAAAAAAAAAGTTGGCCACTTTTTTTATTTTAAAATTTTAAAAAGTAAGTCCACTTTTTTTTATTATTTTTCCCCTTTTTTTCGTTATTTTCTCACTTTTTTAAGGTAAAAATGTATGTTTTCATGCGTTTTATTGCTCATCATTCTCAAAAAATCGCCTGCGGCGCTTATATTTCAGTTTAAAATGGCGTTGTAATGGACTCATACAGTTCCTGGACATCCCAACAATCGCTGCACGTATAATATAGGACACCCCATACCGTATACTGTGCAGTTATTGAGCTATCGACGTAAGCTATCGACAGACTCCACGTTGCTCGCCTATTTGCAGTTGTGTGGATTTGTCATTTGTTGCTTTTGTCACACAACATGAGTGTGGTGTAGCTCTTTATCTCTCTTCAAATTTATCCCCAAATTCACAAACAGCAGGTTGGTCTTCCTTTTGTCATATATGTATGCCCACAGAGTTACCTTCGGGCGGGTTCTCAAAGTTGTGACCAAATGGGCTAGATCGCAGGTGATCGACATAAGCATGCAAGTCAGTGGAGAAGTTCTCTTTAGTGTCCCTCAAAACATACCTAAGTAACATGATTTCAGAAATTTCATTTTTCTAGAAACCAATTTTTTGGGGGTCCGGAATAAAAAAAAGTGATTTTTAAAAAAAAAATTTTAAAAAGTTTTTTTTTAAAAAAAAAAAGTTCGATAATAAAAAAATTTTTTAATCCAACCCTGTGCCGAATCGATATTGCTGTCACTCATGGGGACATTTCTTGGATTGTTTCTCACACAAACTGCGATACTCTGCTACCATCGCGTTCCTGATTGAACATTATTGTAGTTGACGGGCATGTTGTTTTACTTTTCACACAGAAATTGCTGGTTTGTTTCGATTCGGCATTGTCTACAGGGGCTAGCTCAGCTAGGTCTGAATTTGGGGCTACTGGACGAAATGTCACTTTTTTATCCAGTGCCTGTTCCACTTATGCAGGAAGGCCGACCCTCGCAAGGCCAGTGGCATCGATGGCATCACCGGCGAAATGCTCAAGAACTGTGCCCACGTGATCGCTCCGGCTCTCGCTGTGCTCATCAATCGATCGATAGACGAACACACGTGGCCGTCGGGTTGGAAACGGGCCGTTGCCACTGCCGTGCCGAAAGTCAAGACCCCTCAAATCCCATCGGACTTCCGCCCCATCTCCAAATTACCGCTGTGCTCAAAAATCGCTGAGAAGCACGTTCGAAACATCCTGAACGGGTTCATTGCCCCCAAACTCTCAGAAACGCAGTTCGGTTTTCGTGGAGGTCGGTCTACAACTGAGGCCCTGTTGCATTTCAATACTACAGTCACTCGTGCTCTTGATGTTTCAAATTCTGTTGTTGCTGTGTATTTTGATGTTCGAAAGGCTTTCGATACCGTTCCTCACAATCTATTATTGCGTGTGTTACAAGACGATTTCAATGTTCCACCCGATTTATTGTTGTTGATTCAATCCTATTTGTCTGATCGAACCCAATGTGTGAATGTAAATGGTGTGTGTTCTGATTTCTTGTCTGTTCTCTCTGGTGTGCCGCAGGGCAGTGTATTAGGACCGTTATTGTTTATCGCATACGTCAACTCTGTTGCAAAACTGCATTTCTCTCCATGTTCTCGTATTATTCTCTATGCTGATGATCTGGTACTGATTCACTTCATGTGTACACCTGACTGTGAAAAGCATTTGCAAGAGGATGTGAACTTGATTGTCGAGCACTTCTCCAAACACAAACTTCTCTCCATTAATTCTACCAAAACAAAACTTCAACAATTTGCTCGCTCAAGTTCATGTCCCGCTGTCCCTGCTATTGTGATTGATGAATGTCCGATTGATGTTGTCGATGCAAACAAATATCTGGGTGCTGTTATTGATTCCAAGTTTGATTTTGGTCTGCATACTACTGCCACGTCTGTGAAACTGAAGAAAATTGCTGGTTCATTGTACCGTACCTTTCGTAATGATCTACCTGTGTCTGTCATGCGTTATCTGTATCAAACCTTGATTTGCTCTGTCATGTACTATTCGTGTGAGGTGACCTATCCTATTCATGACTATTCGCGTAATTTGTTGGAAAGAACACAAAAATCCATTATTCGCATGTTCTCTGGCAATTATGATCGGTCTGTGTCATATTCGCAGTTGTGTTCAATGTTTGGTGTTGATTATGTGGGTGTCACTGTCATGAAACGTCGTCTGAGATTGATGCATTCTTATGTTCTTGGTATTCGTGCTGCTCCTGTTGACTCTATTTCGTTCATTTCCGATTCCAATTCTCGCTCCAGTTCTCGTCTTAATCATTCTCGTGCCATTTGTATCCCACGTGCTAAAACTCATATTCTCGCTACCAGTGCTATTGTTATCATGTCCCATCTTTACAATGCTTTACCTGATTTTGCTGTTTTCCTGCGAATGGGCACATTCAAAGGAGTCATTCGTTCGCAAAGCTTGATTGTTGAATTGTTGTACAAATTGCGATTGCTGCCAGTGAAATTTATTCCGTCCATGTGTGAAATGTAATTGACCGATCATGCTGTGTTTCTGTGTTTTCTGTGTTTTTTGCTCCTTATCATCATCTACATCTCTCGATCCGTAACTATCCACTGGCCCACTAAACACTTGTAATTATTTATGGTCTCGTCGTTACTGTCCAGCTTATGCGTGTTGTTGACGTTACCATGTTGCTTCTGATGCAATAAAAAACTTGAACTTGAACTTGAACTTGAACTTATAAAACGCCGTTTCTATCCGGTGCTGGTTCAAAATACGGCACCTAAATCATGTATTGGTCGCACAATGACTATATGAGAATCCATCCCCATATTTTTCCTACATCGGCAAGGAGGGTTTCTGGCGATTTTTTCAAATTGGATCAGGTTTTGACAAGGAGTTATTTTCTTTTTCTTTTCCCGCTTTCTTTATCGGGAGTGATCAACGTGTGTGTGCTGTAATCGATTTCATACATAAAGCATGTAACACGTGGCTACAGTAACCCGAGCCCGAACCATTTCGGTTGCGTAGAATTCAGGGTGAAACTTCTGCACACGTGTGTTTCTCATTCTTCTCACTGATAAGCATGCAAAGTTCTTGTCAAAACCTGGTCCAATTTGAAAAAAATGCCAAATATCCGCCTTTTCAATGCAGGAAAATTAGGGGGGTGGATTCTCATATAGTCATTGTGCGACCAATATAAGTCAGGTCAAAGCAGTAGAAGTGCGTAGCGCGCGAAAATTTTGACTTTTTTGTTCCGGAACCACTGAAAATGCGTGTATTTTGGCACGCGACGCGCGCGATTTTTTTGACATTTGCAGTGTTCGAGAGTGCAAAGCTTGCAATTTAGGGGTCCTTTTTCCTTCTTGTGACTTCTCGGAGGGGAACGGTACCCTCTGAGCGGCTGAGGTGGGTACCTGTACCCCAGGTACCCCCTCTCCTACGCCACTGATTGTCTAACTTTTTTGACAGTGCAATCAAGATGAGAAGACAAAACAAACAAAAATTTTGGGCACATAAAAGCACCAAAACCAGCGGTGTACTCGATGAGCCAGCCTCCATGCGCCTGCATACTCCGCAGGTGAGCCTGCGCAGGCTCATCGCCTAGAATTGCAACTGGTACTGTAGGTACAATACATGTGCACGGTGGACGCTTGTCACGCCCCGTTTGAAGCAACATAAGCGATTTGAATACGTGACTGTGCAAAAACACTACATACCGTACATTATACGCACAAGCCTTGGCCGTAATATAGAATCAGGTCTGGACATAACTGAATTTTTTGTTCACCCATTTTGTCCTAATTACACACCTGAGAATGGTTGATATGTATACAGAAGATTCAGCTCTTTCCAAAATTATAATCACAAGCCATGAACTGAAACTCACATCAACTATGGATTACCCAAGAAAGTGGTCTGAAGTTGGTCACCGCTTGCGTACTTGCACTCAGCATCTTTTCCCCGATCACCACCATTCCGCGCTCGAAAACGAACACAAGCATCGGGAACAACAAAAAGATTTCGAAAAGAATTTCAGCCCGAACTTGGCTTTTGTTTTGGCTTTTTTTGGGCGAAAGATCGGAAACGGGCCGGGTAAAGTCGGCCCGGCCCGGCCCGGTCGGCGAAAAGTCCGGCCCGGCCCGGCCCGGCCCGGTGGAGGGCTGCAGGTCGGCCCGGCCCGGCCCGTTTTGGCTTGAGGTCGGCCCGGCCCGGCCCGGCCCGGTCAGCCAATTTAAGGGCTGAAAACTAAAAAAGTCCAAAAAGCTGAAAAAAATTCGAAAATTTTCTGCAGAATACTTGTTTTCACTGGTTGGTACAGCTGGGGCTTGGGGGGAAGGGTAGGTAGGTAGATTGACGCGCCATCCTGATGCAGTACGTAAGTCGCCGCCCCGGTTGGTACAGTTACAGTAGTGTAGTAGGTATGGTATAATTTTTGCTCAAAATGGTTTAAAATCGGTATTTTTTACTCCATATAGGCGAAAAATCGCGCGTGACGCGCGAAATTAGCGCTTAAGAGTACATTCTCATCAATATGTAGACATAAATTCCCGGACGACTCCCCCCAGCTCGGCCGGTCGGTACTACAGTAGGTAGGTTGATTGCAGGCAGGCTTTTTTGGTGGTACAGTAGCAGAGGTCGCAATCGGGCCGGGTTTGGCCGGCCCGGCCCGGCCCGAGCCCCCAAATCTCCGGCCCGGCCCGGCCCGACCCGTACCCCCAAACCTCCGGCCCGGCCCGGCCCGAACCCCCAAATCTCCGGCCCGGCCCGGCCCGGCCCGATTTTTTGGCTCAGATTTTAACCCAATTTTTGTCATAATTTTTGCGATTTTTTTGAACCTATTTTTTGGTTGAAAACAACGGTGTTGCAGGGGTTGGGGGTCCCCCCTAGGTACAGTAGGTAGGTAGGTTGACGCTCCATCCTGGTACACTATGTAGGTCGCCGCCCGGCGGCTAGTACAGTAAGTTGCGATTTTTGGCTCAAAATGGTATATAAAATCGGTACTTTTCACTCCAAATTGGCGATAAATCGCCGCGCTACGCGCGAAATTAGGGTTTTAGAGCACATTTTCTTCAAAATTTCGACCGAAAAAATTTTGTTCCCCCGTAGCCCGGCCGGTACAGTAGGTAGGTTGCCGTCCCACATTTTTGGTGGTACTGTAGGTTGCCGCCCCGCCTGGGTAGCCACACCACTGGTTGAGAATACATTGTTTTCCATGAAATGGTCGTCAGATAGAGACAATACTGATCACTTACTTGCCGAATCCGTCAGAAATTTTAGTATTTTTGACAAAAAAATCCCTACATTTTCAGTAAAATAAGTGACTTCAGAAGCTTCGGGCCGGGGTGCCCGGCCCGGCCCGGCCCGACCCTCCAAATCTCCGGCCCGGCCCGGCCCGGCCCGAGGTCGGGCCGGCCCGATTGCGACCTCTGTACAGTAGGTTGATTGCTGCAAAGCAAAGGCCTGGGTATGGGTAGCTACTGCTTCTTTCTTCAAAACGATGACTAAAAAGATCAAGAACTAGGAAATGTTATTGCGCGAAGCGCAAAAATTTTGAAAATTTTGGTTCAAAAAATGGTAATTTCGTTCAAATTTAGGCATACCGGGCCGGACCGGGCCGGGCTGCTCGGCCCGGCCCGGCCCGGTCCCCCCAAATCTCCGGCCCGGCCCGGCCCGGCCCGTTTCCGATCTCTGCTTTGGGCCTTTTGTTTGGCAGAAGGGGGAATCGGTATAGTGGTGCCCAGTGGGTCAGTAATTTATATTAAAAAAAACGGTTTTTCCAAAACAATTACCAGCACTTTAGGAATTCCGAAGGGCAAAACACCCACTTTTAGGCAGTTTTTTGCTTCTTTATGGCTTAACAAGTGCCGCGTCCGCGTGTGCGTGTGTATTCTCTCGGTCTCGGCCCGAAAAAGCCTTGTTTTCACCTGTTTTAGCCTCTTTTTAATCGATTTTGTAGCAGAGGTCGCAATCGGGCCGGCCCGACCTCGGGCCGGGCCGGGCCGGAGATTTGGAGGGTCGGGCCGGGCCGGGCCGGGCCGGGCACCCCGGCCCGAAGCTTCTGAAGTGACTTATTTTACTGAAAAAGTAGGGTTTTTTTTGTCAAAAATACTAAAATTTCTGACGGATTCAGCAAGTAAGTGATCAGTATTGTCCAGTGGTGTGGCTACCCAGGCGTGCAATCAACCTACTGTACCACTACAAAGACCTGCAATCAACCTACCTACTGTACCGGCCGAGCTTGGGGCTTGGGGGGCCTCATTTCGCGCGCAGCGCGCGATTTTTCTATTATATGGAGTGAAAAATAATCGATTTTATACCATTTTGAGCCAAAAATAGCAACCTACTGTACCAGCCGGGGGGGGGGGGGCGGCGACCTATCTACTGTACCAGGATGGCGCGTCATCTACCTTACCTATCTTCTACTGTACCTAGGGGGGACCCCACCCCCAGCCACACCATTGGTATTGTCTATCTGGCGACTTTTTCATGGAAAACAATGAATTTTCAACCAAAAAAATAGATTCAAAAATCGCAAAAATTATGACAAAAATTGGGTTAAAATCTGAGCCAAAAATTCGGGCCGGGCCGGGCCGGAGATTTGGAGGTTCGGGCCGGGCCGGGCCGGAGATTTGGGGGTACGGGTCGGGCCGGGCCGGGCCGGGCCGGAGATTTGGGGGCTCGGGCCGGGCCGGGCCGGCCAAACCCGGCCCGATTGCGACCTCTGTTTTGTAGCATAGCTTCGGACCCTCAAGAAAATTTTTCACCATTTAAGACCAAAAAAGGGGTCGGCCCAGTCTCTCAGTACTTACCTACCACAAAACCCGAGGGGGGGTTGGGGGGGGTTGAGTACTTACCTCTCACAACTCCAAATCATACCTCTCACAAGCAATTTTATACCTTTTTAAGGCAAAAAATCGGTGTTTTTCGACCTTATTTTCCCAAAAATCGCGCGCTCCGCGCGCAAACCCACCCATAATACCTATTTTTAGGCGATTTTCAGCGAAAATTTGGAAAAAGTACTATTTTTACCTCATTTTTTGGCCAAAATTGTATCACAAAAAACGGTGTTTTTTCGCGTTTTTGGGTGACCAAAATCATACCTCTCACGCTTCCGGTCCCAACCCCGCATCATACTTACCTCCCACACATGGGCCTGCCACTACACTGCCCTAGGGGGGGGAAGGTTTCGGAGTTACTCTAGATACCCCTCCAGAGGCTACCCAAGATGACGGGTACGCTAGGTGGTACACTATCCCCCTATCTCCCCCTCCGGTACACTATCTCCCCCAATTTTTGCCTAAAATAGGCATTTTTAGGCCTAAAATGGACATTTTAGCCCTAAAATGGACATTTAGGCCTAAAATTTGCAATTTTTGGGTCAATGTTCTTAAAAAGTCGCCAAAATTCCCGTTTTATGAAGAATTTTTTCCAAAAAGGGACAAAAATAGGTCAAATATTTTCGACCTTAAAAAGTGACTTTTCCTGAATTTGGGTCTTCCCCCTTCCCGCGCTCGGGGGTACACTATCTTATACTTGCGGGCCGGAAAAAAAACCGTTTTTTTTCGGAAAAAAACCGGAAAAAAGCGTTTTTATTTTTCCGGAAGAGTGGCAACTTTTGGGAAAAAAAACGGTTTTTTTCCAAACATTTCCGAGAAATTTTCCAAGGTTGCGAAAGGATGTTGTCAAAACCAATGTAAATCGATGGTAAACAGTTCTAAATGAGCACTTTTTAATCTCCAAGTGCAGTTTTAACCTGTTTCAGGCCATTTCCCGACAAAATTTTCTGCAAAATAGGCGTTTTTGGACCATGGGTATCCTTAAGTACTGGAAAAATATTTGGAAAAAAACGGTTTTTTTCCGAAAAAAACGGTTTTTTTTCTAAAAATATATTTTGCGGAAAAATACGCAAGTATACACTATCTCCCCCTCCGAAAAAAGCAGAGGGTCTACTATCTCCCCCTCCGGACCAGCAACTACACTGGACTGGAAGCATCGTTGCAACAGAGGAAAACAAGCTTTTAAAAAAGCTTGCATTGCACTTGCGGAAAAACCGGTTTTTTATATTTTTGAAAAAATTTCCGGAAAAAACCCATAAAGAACCGTAGTGTATAAGGATAGGGGAACCCTAAATAACGTATTTTCGGGCCACGTTAACGTTAGCACAGCCAATGTCAATGGCATATCAAGGTGTTTTTGATACTCACAACAACAAAAATGATCAAAACCAGGCACTTCACACCTCGCACCTTCGACAAAGGTCTGGCTCATGAAAATGTTTTCTGAATTTGGCTAATAATCTAATTTTTTTTCATCCGCACCTATAGCAATATTTTCGAATTTTGATATTTTCGAATTTTTTGCCCCAAAACTAAGTTGCGGTTGCGGATGGAAAAGAGTCGTTCTTTTCCGTAAAAAACGGGACCCCGAAAACAACACCGAAAAAAGCCGGGTCCTTTTTTGGACTGAAAATTAATTTCCGTGAAAACGGGCAAAATTAAAAAACGGGCAAAATTTTGTCCAACTTCAGACAAAGAATGGCGCTTTTTGACCCGCACTTTTCAACATTCATCGATCTTGAATTGGTGAAAACGCATGTGTGACCATCCAGCAAGCATTCACAGTTTTTTCAGGGTGAGATGCATGTTAGCTAGCTTTATTTTTTCTAAAAAAAATTGGTCACTCTTGTGGTCCAAAAGCACGTTTTTATTAAATATTGCTACTTTTCATTTTTTCTCAAGTTCATTTTTCCGCACTTTCTCGATTTCTTCTTTTTTCCGTGTCCTCATTTTTTCCTTTTTTCATTTCTTTCCTAGGAAAAAAGAGGTTCGATCTATCGACGAAGCTTTGCCTTTTGTCATGTTATACAACTGAAAACTATGCACAGTAAAACGAAATTCTGTAGATGTCTTTGTTTGTTTATAGCTCTCAGTGACGCGTAAAACCATGCACGTAAATTAATGATAGAAGCACAGTTACAAGACCGGGTGGGACAATTACGGAAATGAAAAAAGTTACAACACTGGTTATAACAAAACCACAGCAAATAAAAGCTACAAAAAGCGCCAAGGAGAGAGAAAGATCACGGACATCAGGACAGATCATAGGACATGTTAACATAACTGAAAACTATGCATTAATCCTCGTCCTCGTCAAACGACAAATGTCGGGCTCAGAGGGCGCATATTGGGATCAGTCCATATTGTCAACAGTCCAGAACAGATGGTGGGTTGGTGATTGTCCGTAACTTCCGTATACCACCATTTAGCGACGTGGCTGGCGTCCCCAGGCTGACGTGAATGCGTATCGAACGAGACATCGCCATATCCATCCCGTTGACCGCATCCGGACGCGGTGGCGATAGAGCCCTAGATGTCTTTGTGATATCTTGTCTTTGTCTGACTTCTGTAATTTTCTCGTTGTTCTTACAATTGAGAAAATAAAATTATTTATTTCGAAACATGCATAATAATGTTCGAATCGGTTTCAATTCCGATACCGGCTGAACCCGGGCGGTTACCCGTCACCCTTGCTCGCTGTGCTTTCTCGTCTTTTGGGATGTCTTCATTGCTTGCTATTTCTTCGCAGACCTTGGCTGCGTGCAATGATGGAAGGGCGAACAAGTGTCTCAACACCGCTGTCGTCCCCGGAGGTTTCAAACGAAGTCGCTTTGCGCACCAATACTGACCAATCGATTGTGATTGCTGATGTTTCACCGAGTTCATTGGTTGATAGGGAGACCGGACGCAGCACATCTACGGAATCGGCAGCATCTGATGCTGCTGGCAAGAATAATGAGGGTGCGCCACCATGATTATGCTATCTAACAGCAAACTTAGTGATCGGCTCGGTCCTGTGGGCGTGTGAATTTTGCGGCAAAACGGCCAGACAGACAGTAGGATTTACTGTGGCGCAATGTCACTGCAGTGGTCGTGGGCCATGAATTGTCGCGACAACTTTCTCGTTTGGTCTAAATTAGTGGCATCACTGTATACCTGATATTCAATTCACAGCACGAATAGTCTCGTCACCAAAGCGAAACCGGAGCGCACCGATTACAAAACTTGATTTAGGCATGCCCATTGTCTTTTTAGTACCTTATGCCCAAAATTTATCTGTCAGGCTAACTAACCGCGTGAGCTGGCGCTGTTTGCAGATGCAGATCTGGTCACCGAATCACCACCACAAACGAACAATGTCGACAGTGCGAATCGACGCAAATCCAAATCGCCTCGGAAATTGATGTCGGATAGTGATGATATGGCAACGACTGCGTCTACTTCGTGTGAGTCTCATGTTTTCAAGTGCGATTTGCAATGGTCAAAATGCGGCACCTGGACCTGACTTCGCAATTTTCAGATGCAAATTAAACGCGTTCCCAAAGTGGTATGACAAAAATAATAGACAAATGAGCCGGTATCAAGCTTTGTCTTAGTCGATCGTGTCTTGGTTTCGTATTTGCACGAAAGAGTCCGAATTTCGACCAGCATAAAAATAGTTTCCAATAACTGATGCATCAAGACATTCACTCACGCCAGTCGAACACGATGTTTGTGTCACGAGTAGCCTGTGTGTGTCAACAGCTCCATCTGATCATACCTTCAGCACCCACATCGTCGGTCCAACCGGTCATCAAAGTTGAATCATCACTGGAATGCGACCCAGCTCAAATCCCAATCCAGCCATTGTGTAACGACATTGTGAATGAAAGTGGTCTGCTGACGGAACAGGGCTCGAGCGGTGCATTGCTGCTGAAAAAAAAGACTGGTAAAATTGTGGTCGATTACCGCAGTATGAAGGCACGACCATTCGATGCAGATGAATTGAAGGAAATACCCAGGATTATGGATACGAAATTAGTTGGTTAGTCTGGTTTGACTATGGCCTTGTGTTGTGAGATGCAAGCTGGTATATATCTTTGGATGAATCGCTTGCCAGTTGAAATAAAAAACCGTGATGATTATATTGCGCATGTTCCTTGTGGTCATAACCATGAAAAGTAAAACGAAACGAAAAACGAAACGAACGAAACCGTGTAGAACTTGAATCTGGAGGCTGCGCAAAACATCAAAACCGGTACCCAAACTTGGTGCTCGGCAAATCAATTGAGACCGGTTAATCCGACCGATCACCAATTTTGATAGTGGATGAAGAAACTTGACGAAATATCAAAGCCCTTGGCTTCCAATTTATTTTTTTTCCATATGCCAAATCAAAAAACTCAAAATTATGCAGCCAAAAACGAGAGTGAAACCGAGCTACGACTGCGCGCCAAAATCTGGACACACGAACAAATGAAACGTTGGGTGACGGAGTACACGACTAAATCGGCGTCGGGCTGGGCGGTTGGCGGGAAGACGGGCAGCAGTCGATCAATGAGTGCGGTGTTCTATTGTCGATATTACTCAAGGAAAACAAACAAGTCAGGCATTTTTTCTATGGTGTTGTTCGCCTCTGGGCAGTCGTGGCTCGGTGGGTGGTAGCATATTGTTCGTCCAACAAACTGCAACACTGACTGCCATTACCAAAGTTGATGATTGCTTTGCTTGGCATGCGGACAAATTCGCTCTAGTTCCGACTGGGCTTTGCCTTGTTTACGTGACATTTTGTGTGCAGGATGTGTTGGAAATTTACTGATGGCACTGATTTCGACGAGCGTGAAAATTGAAGTTGTTCCTTGGGTTAGAGGTCGGGGGGTACCCGACACCTGACATCTGGAAGCACCCAATATCTGAGAAAAAAGCCGACGGCCGACAGTTCTAAAAATACCCCACGCCCGATTCAAGTTTTTTCAAGCGAATAAAACACCAAGGTATCACATTCTGCGTCTTCGGAAACATTTGGTTCGAAGAAAATTTTCTCTAAATTATTCACTCGGCAAAACTGATGTTTTGAACCGTACGTGTCGGTGTCGGGTCCCAAAAAAACCCGACGCCCGACATTACACTTTTTTGGCACCCGACATCCCTCTAGCCCTAGTTGTGCCCAGACAACCTACTGCTGATCGAAATTACCACTGCTTGCCAGTAAATTTCGTAAAAAATGACAAATGGTCACGGCACCAAGGCCAGATCGGATTGGACGATCACCAAGATTGTGATCTGCCATGCAGAATTTCTTTTTGTGCACTAATATTATTCGTATTTGAAATTTGTTTGATATGCCAGATACGCAACGTGCAAATACAACAACGATTGTCCGGCGCGTATCAAGTTCAAGACGGCGGGCCGATCATGTGACATCATAATGCATCTGAATCACAATGATCATCCGAAGGGCGGCACGACGCATGGATTGCGCAAAGAGGTCAACAGAGAGGTTAGACAGTTATTGTTTGACTTTGTACGCTGATTGTTTCGTAAAATCTGGATTAATCTGGGTTGTCTTGCGCTTTTTTACACTGACCGTGGCGGATCCAGCCAAGGGGGGCCAAATCCCAAAAGTCATTTTTATCCAGCTTGATTTTTGATCATGTTTGATTTTTCAAAAATGGTTTTTATCCAGTGCTTGTTTATAATTGGGCATTTCTAGGCCAAATACAACAGAAAAAAGGCGTGCGCGCGGCGAAAATTTTGCACTTTTTGCGCACGCGGCAGCCATGTTTTATGGAAATGGGTGCATCTGCAATTTTTGAGCCTTTGAAGTGTACAGGGCCAATCCGATCCGCTTTCCATGCTTGATGTCGTTTAGTTATACGTTCAGATTATCGCCCGATTCCATGGATATTTCGCTGCACACATGGGCTGTACAGCGGCGAGGGGAGGAGCACGAAAAATATCTCCGTTCGTTGCCAAATTTCACTGAGAACATGCTGCATGACGCTTCGATGATGCCGACTCCGAATAAAATTAGGGGAAATTTATGAATTCTGGGTGCAAACGCATTGCAACGGAGTGAAACCGAAGGTATTTACTTTTCTGGAGCGGTTTTGTCCAAAAAGGGAGGGTGTTTTGATGTTTGTTTTGTTTTTTCAGAGAAAAATGTCACAAAAACACATCGAAGCGCGCAACAAGCGCTGGGCGGAGGGCAAGCCGTGATCATAAATAACTGTGCACATGCTTAAACGTTTTCAGTATTCTTACCTTTGTGAACAAGTTGTGACGATAAAGTATATAAAGTATGCAACTGATTTGGTTTGCAATTATGGTTGTGATTTCCAGCCTGGTAATTAACCACGGAATACTTGCGTGTCTGAGACCTGTGATTTCGAAATTTCATGAAGAATTATTTCCAAAAGAACCCGAAAATGGCTTCGGTGGTTTGTCCACGTCCCGGCTTGGAACCGGATCTCGACTCGGCCGTTATGATCTACAGCGAGTGTGAGTATTGCACTGGACTGTTCTCGGCCGAGACAATTGACTCGCACGTCAGGGTGGGACACGATGTGTTTGACAAGTTAGTGTTCAGCGTTACCGCGTTGCCTGCTGTAAATTACCAGGATGCCAGCGATGCATCTCATGACTGATGAGGACCCGGGTGCATTGTGACATAGTCTCGTGATAGGGTCCGAAAGTTTGAGACTACTCTATTATTATAAATATTGCTCACATTTATAAAAAAAACAATAAAACACTGCTATACACCTTTCATGTCCATCTCATCAAACATGGTGGTGCTTACGTGGAATATTAGACATGAACTTGAATCGTGTCCCCGTCATAAACTCCAGGGGCCTACAATGCCACATTGAGCTTGCTTGCAGTTGCTTAGTAAATGCGAGAGCGTGTAATAAAGTGGTTTTATGAAAAGTTTTTGAAAAATTGGATATAATTTGATGCTTTATTGTGATTTTCTTTCCAGTGAGCACCTACTGCTGCGCGGTCGCCGACTGTTTGCGGTCACGAATTGTTGGAAAAAGTGGTCAAGAGTGAGGCCAAAGCCGCACCGGTCTTCAACGGGTCGTTGCCGATGTTCGATGCCCAACCGAGTGGCAGTGGACTGAATGCTGGAGTGGATGAAAATATAGGTCAGTTTTATCCATTCTTCCCCTGTAGTCGAACCTTACGCGATGTTGTCAGCAGTTTGGTCCTTTCATAGTGGCCGGTTCCAAATTGGGTGGTTGATCGGTCGTACCGTACCTTGGTAACTGTGAACAGGTCTCACGCTGGTCAAGAAAAACGGCATTTGTGGCATCGAAATTATGCACAACAACTGCGAACAAATCTAGGCAAGTTTGATCTATTCGCCACGCTTGATACCATCTATGCATGTGCGGCCGAACAAAGTTCCAGCTCTGACCAAGACTACGCTCCTGATCCTGAAGCCGGTCGGAAAGAAACGGACGTCCTACACGTCATCATCAGGGCGACGTTCCAGTCGACGCGGTCCGTACAAGAAATACAAACAACGGGTGTCTGATGCGATACCAGTGCGAGACTCGAATTGTGCCTACACGTTGGGAGATTTCCCGGAATTGCCTACCAGCTATGACACCGAATTGTTAGGTTGGTGGTGATAGTGGTCCAAGAAAAGGTGCCGCGTGCAACGGCAGCGAACGTATTTCTGGAAATGCAAACGTGTTTTCGACATCTTATGTTAGAGGTGAATCCCATTTATGCCATG
>JASAMV010007929.1:0-79896 GCA_030248065.1 Rhynchonema sp. JSB1_4 | reverse complement strand
AAGTGTGGGTTGTGAGCCCTGATCGTGTGCATTGCAGAGCGCCATTCTATGATGTGGTATTGTAAATTTCCAAATTCGCTGCCGCACAGGCAAGTACGCCCCATAGTTAATGTCAAGTTCTATAAACCCGAAAATCAACTTGTGAAACATTCAGACAGCCAACACACACGCATCTTGCCAGGCAGGCTGCGCGCAAAATCTCAGAACCGCGCATAGTTAGCGCCCGGGCTTATAACTTGACATTAACTATGGGGCGTATTTTACTATGCGGCAGCGAAGTTGAAAATTTACTATTACAATGTATTTTAGAGTGACTGGCACGATTTGGGGCAAATCATCGACCGAATTATTTATAAAAAATTAAGTTCTTGACTTTGATTTGCAATTCGGTGATACCAGTGGCTGGTCATCCACATCTTCCTGCTGATCCACAATGGATTCCGGTTGATCTGCTGAAGTTGAATTTAGTATCCGAAAAGCTTATATTAAACAAAACTTACAAATAAAGCCTTATAAAAGTCGGCAACCCTTAATTTTTTAATACGCGACTGATCGTGCCAGTCACTCTAAAATACATTGTATAGTAAATTTCCAACTTCGCTGCCGCACAGTAAAATACGCCCCATAGTTAATGTCAAGTTATAAACCCGAACGCTAACTATGCGCGGTTCTGAAATATTGCGCGCAGCTGCCTGGCAAGATGCGTGTGTGTTGGCTGTCTGAATGTTTCACAAGTTGATTTTCGGGTTTATAGAACTTGACATTAACTATGGGGCGTACTTTACTGTGCGGCAGCGAATTTGGAAATTTACAATACCACATCATAGAATGGCGCTCTGCAACGCACACGATCAGGGCTCACAACCCACACTTAACCTTTGTTCACAACAAGACGACAAGGGGACCCGAAATATGCGACTACAACTGCTCATGAAACATCTGCTGGCCAGCCACGTGCTCATCAATTACTGAACGGCTAGCTGATGTTTCACGCGTCATTCTTAACCAACCACATTCATCATTATCGACATGGTCATCGATAACAGCATGTCGTTGATGATTGGTTGATGGCGGCACTATCGGCTGCTCGGAATCCTGACTGGAATTCAGGTCGGATTCTGAAATGGAAATTGACAAATTTCGTGCGTTCGCACTGATGAGATGACCTGGTGCACCACCAGTTCTGTGGAAACGGACAGCCAAACTAAAACATGCTGCACAACACGCATTGATCGTGGGGAAATGACCGATGGACATTTTGTCAGATTGATCGTCAAAAAACTGAATACCATAAAGTGAGTGAAACATCAGCGAGCTGGTCAGCAATCACACACATGCATCGGACGGACACAAAAGTGATATTGGTCGCACAATGACTATATAAGAATTCATCAAATCTATCCTGATTTTCACGTTCAGTCACTCTTAACCACTGTGCTATTTGTGATTCTCACAAAACATTTTCAGTTAAAAATAATCTAGCAGATGAACCACGTTGCCGCAGGCCTGAAACATTCTCTTTACTACATGCTTTGTGTGCGATCATGCAACGCAACGTCATTGCACCGTCACTGTCCCTCTTTACGATTCAGGAAAAAAATTTGACAAATTCTTATAAAGTCATTGTGCGGCCAATACCAGTGCGCACAAACGATCCAAGTGATGTCGCAGCAAGCTCAGATATGCATACAAAATACTTCAGCTGTCGGTCCGGTCCTATCAGTACTTCAAGTTAGGTGTCCAATCCAACCTTCTATGCGTTCCCAATTCACAGGCGACGTGGCTTGATCCACAGTTGGTGCTTGTTGACGTCGTCCCCGTCGCGTGCTGTGTTGTCGTTGATTGGACGCTTCTGAAGTGGTGGCCACGCAGTTTTTTTGCACGGTTTTTAATTTTTTTTAACAAAAACCTATAAACCAAATAAAACGATACATATTTTTTTGTAAATCACACACCGTCGGATTGATCGTCCTCTTCCGCCAGCGTCACGCGTCTTCGTTTGCTTGGCGATACATCGACGTCGGAGTCTGCAAAAGATTGCGTGGTTGCAATTTTGGTAACAGCTTGATCGGCATTTGTCCACAGAAATCCCACCTCCTGGGCGTACGCTGCGCCTTTGGGACCCGCCCATGTGTGTGCCCGTGACTGGTGACTTCGAAAAAGGCCCCCATTTAAGAATTCTATTCCTTGAATCAAACCTCGTTATTTTGCGTCATAAACCCCCAAATAAAATGCACTTTTACTGAGACCGAGCGTGGCATCGAAAGTGGCCTGCGGCTACTAAGCCCAATAACCATCCTTTATCAATAACCTGTAAAGGCAAACCAGCCGTGCTTTGCAGACCTAGACCATACCGTATCACCTTGAGTTCTTACACACTTGAAATGTTTCGGGTTACTGTAGCCACGTCTCGAGGGCTGGCCGATAAACAACACACACAAAAGCGCGCTAAATGTTTCATGATATTGGCTCTGATACGCAATAACCCGAAACATTTCAAGTGTGTAAGAATTCAGGGTGATACGGTATGATCTAGGTCTGCAAACTATGGCTTGTTGGCCTATAATTGTTTTCACCCAACAAGGGGAAAAATGAACAAGACCGTTTTTGTCCGCACTTTGTGCCCTAATCTATCGCGCGTGTAACATCAGCAGTCAGCGCCGCCCAACCCACAACATGTTGTAGCATACTCATGTATGCGTGCTGTGTTGGTCTCACATATATTACAGTGGTCAAATCACTTCGTCACCACCTCACTTTGCAGAGTCGTTGCCACGTGTCATTTTTCCCGCTCACTCGTGTGAGTTGACGAAGTGATTTGACCACTTGAGTTGACCACTGTAAGATTAGCTCTGCGTTGTGGTGGCTGGCTGGGGCATGGTCACGTGACTGAGCACTGGCTGGCAGGTAAGCCCGGCAGTTCAAAATTGTTGGCAAAACCGGTTCATCACAATATGCGAAGATGCAACGCCAAAATGTCCTTCAACTCGCTTGACTTGGCAACTTGATGTTTCAAAAATGTCCAAAACGTTTGGCGGTCAGATATAATCGCAAAACTTTCAACCTTTTCACAAGCATCACATAAAAATAAACTGTTTCATGTGCGTACTTTGTGAACTCAGATTTTTCAACTTCGACTTCATATTGTTTGCCACTCCTGTTCTTTGGTTAAACTTGGAATTCGATTGGAGACAGGCTTAGGATTGTGATCAGGCCATCAAATATGCTTGGATCAAACTTCAATTCTGCCGTGATGCACACAAATTCACTCACCGCTGCTGCTGCTACAATCGCGTCGGTCCGATTCCGGTTCCTTAAGTTCCGGTTCGTGCGCCTTGTTGACATCGATTTCTGGTTCATCGCACGGCTCGGGCACCGGAGCAAAGTCGTCGACGTTGGACTGCGACTGGGTGAGTCCTACGATTAAATCAAGATCAGGTTCATAATCCTGTAGTTTGAAACACAATTCCCACCCCAATCCGTACTTTGTTTCGGAGAAAACAAATTTGTTGCTGAATGCGTGACTTTCCTGTTTTCTTGAAGAACGAACAATAGCCACTGTATAGTATAGTAAATTTCCAAATTCGCTGCCGCATAATGAAATACGCCCCGTAGTTAATATCACGTTCTAAACCCGAACGCTAGCCACGCGCAGTTCTGAAACATTGCGCGCAGCTGCCTGGCTGGCTGGCAAGCTGCACGTGCGTCTGCTGGGCGAATGTTTCAAAAGTTGACTTTCGGGTTTTGGAACGTGACAGTAACTACGGGGCATATTTCATCGTGCGGCAGCGAATTTGGAAATTTACTATAACACTACGCCAACACGAGCCCGATTTCGGAGGTGGCAGATCAGTGAAACATTCACAGGTGGCTGCTGATTCGGGAAATGTTACACGTTGTAGAATACAACGGGGCGCAGACGATTTTCTCTTTCTTTATGTTATGTAAGCACACCACCTCCGAAATCGGGCTCGTGTTGGCGTTGTTTGCCTTTATATTGTATAATTCAGGTCGGAGAAAACACGAATGAAACGGAAACTTTGGTCAGCATTCACAGACATGCAAATGTTTCAACAACGCTATAAATCAGGCCTGAAGACCAGAGTGAACTCGTTCACATCGAAACAACAAAAAATTAGGAAAATTTATTCCGGGCTAACATGATGATGATTTATCCAAAATGCCAAGTGATTGGAGCGAAACCCAATAATATGAAGGACGAAGAGCACAGAGCCTATGCACCCACCCACCATCACTAAACAGATCCCTCTGCGCGTGCAGTTCCTGATCTGGCACGGGCATCGGCTCCGGTGGCTCCAAACTGTCGAAAATCCCGCGTCTCGCCTTGCTTTCGGCACCACGTTTCTTTGCCAATTTCTTCTTCGTCACCGACCGAGTTTCGATTCTTCTTCTTCGTCTGCCCGCCGGTGCCGACTGTGAAACATCAGCCGCAGCTGGTTTGTTGTTTCTGGATGTCTTTTTCTTGCGATGTTGCCGTTTCGGGGTCTTCTTTCTCCGTTTGTGCCCAGATGGATCCGAATCGTATCGCTTTGAAGTTGATGGCATATCGGAATTATCGTCGGATAACTCGACCGGTGAAACTTCGTCGTTTTCATTGTCACTGGTGTCTTCTCGTGAATCCCTGAGGAATAAACGACACAAAATCATGAAATGAACACGAGATTGGACATGTCTTACAGGTTACTTTGATGCGGTGTGATCCTAAAGGGGTCGAGCTATCGCATAATTCCGATCTCAGGCCAGGTGGCGCGATATTTTGTCGACCAAAATTGGGGGTTTCGATTTCAGGGTTGGGCTCAGGCGTAGGCGGGCACTTATTGTTAGGCTTTATGCGTAGGGGAGCGAGTGCAGCCTAAGCACAAGCCTGAATCTGAATGAATGCCTGACAAAATATGCGCAAAATGTGCTTGCGCACAATAATCGGCAGGTGCGCCGGGGTTATTTTTCTAGTTTTTAGGTTTTGGGGAGTGACCAAAAAAATTCGGAATTAACAATAGGATTTGCAATTGTCGGGTGCAAAATGCTCAACAATGAAACATCGCCAACTCGGACTGCACCGATCGGTCGTCGATGAATCGTCGATCGGCCTCTTCGGCCTCATTGTCCGTGTCCGAATCCATTCTCTCACCCCAGTATTTCAAACGATCCGATGTGTTGTGCGTGTCGCGATAGTATTCGCTCTGCCTGCAACCAAGCAAATGTACGGTACATACATATATTGAGACTATCCATGTCCACATGGCACTCATACATTCACCCACACCACGCACGGGTGCGCAATGCGAAACAGTAAGGATGGTCCACACGGTCTGCTCTCTTTATTAATGGCCCGCCGCATGAACAATGCACGACAAGCAGAACACGTTGGTTACCCAAATTGTGTCCTGGTGAATCATAGCTTACCGTACCGCAGCAGGCACCAATTGTACCACTATAAAGAGCGAAATGTCATGAATAAAGAATGATTCAGCTACTAATTGTTTATTGTGAAAGTAAGAAACACACACTCAACGCACCGTGAGCCAGCAAAAGCTGGCCAAACTTGCACAGCTGGCTGATATTTCAATACCAACACCAACAAAAGCCCAAACTCACTCATAAATGTACGGATTTTTCTTGCCGAATTGATTTGGTTGCGCGCGTTGCCTGGCCCACCTCAGATCAGATTCTGACACTTCCTCCCGCTCAGAATCACTTGACCCATTGCTGTTGCTACCACTGTTACTTCGTCTCTTTCTCCTTTCTTCACGCTGTTTCTTCAGGTCAGAGAACGTCTGTTTTTTGTTTCGTTTCTCGATTTTGTTTCTCAATCGGCTGCTCTGCCGTCGACTTTCGTTATCTGACTGGTCACCACCACTCTCTTTATCCTTTTGGCCTCGAGTGCGCATCATGGCGGAGCAGGGGGGGGGGTGACTTTACATTTCTGAGAATTGCTCGCCCAAGCGAGGTTCTGAAATACAAGTAACAGATAACAGATAAATTTTATAATTATAATAATCACAATGTTATTGTAAACTTGCCACAGTTACTATTATCACTGTATTAAATCAAATACTCTATTAAATACATAAATATCACCGGAATTTAACGGTCATGGTACATATTAGACTTCCAAATCTTGGAACTAGTTCAAAAGGACAAAGTACGCAGAATTATGATTACTTTCTGGCGGACAACACCCAATGACACACATAACAAATTGCGACCAACAACCGCAATGTGTACTTTTATTTGTGCGTTGCATGTGTGTGGCGTGGGTAAAATGGCTAGTTTACCTAATAATAAACGTATGTACTGCATCAACAAAAAACGGGTTTCGTGTCACAAAGTGTATATATGGCACACAACAAGTAAAACAAGTATATCTGGTAAGCAAGGTCAGCAATTTTCTACTCCGATAAACAAGGCTTATAAATAATGTAAAGCAACCCAGCGGTTATACGTGGTAATCGTCATGTAATTCTATACCCCAAAAATCATCGTAGGTGGGTGGGAGCGGTCAAGGAAGAGCATAAACGTCGGACGGAACAGAAGCCCATTTTCACATCATGCGGTTTCTGCTCCGGTGCACACTCCTTGAAATACAAATGATGGCAAGTAACACGGGCGGGAATTCAAAAAAGTTATTTTTTAGGCATGCCTGGTAAACTTTTCATTCAGTGCCTTGTTGTCTTGTGCATGTATAAACATAGGATGCGTGCACAAACATACCGTATAACACGGCCGAACATACAATGATTATAAACGTATTGTCAAGTGATCGAACATGGCGCCAGGCGGTATGGCACAAAGAAATGAAACGTAAAGTGCAAATCTAGTGAAAACAAATAAATGAATGGCAAATCAAACACCAGTAAAGACGAACATAAAGTCGAAGGCAACAACAATGAAGGTACAGTTCACTCTCTTCCTTGTAACAAGATCGGGGCCCACTATTTTCAGTCAGTGGGACTTAACAACGATAAATTACCTGGACCTGGTGGTCCACACGAACCGAATTACACCAACATACACATGAACGTGAATATGAAGAAGAAAAGTCGCTCTGCGATTTTCTCTTTTGTGTAAACATTTATGTAATTCGATGTCGGTAAACCGGCCCCGGTCACCACACGAACGGGCGCACTTGAAGTGGATGCACTGTATTTTCATAAACAAGCAGAGCCGAATACCGCCATTGCAATTATGCCAAAGCTATAGGTTACATGAGACAAGCTCAAACATTAAAGAAAAAACTAACGATCATAATATGCAGCAGAAAAGCGTATATTATGGCTTGGTTTTGAATATACAAATGTCACGGTCAGTTAGCAAACGGACAAGATAGTCACCGTGTGTATATGTACAAAATAACCGGGCACAAGGCAAAATGATCAAGATTGAAAGATAAGTTTCCGCATCAAATGTCTGTGACGTAAGGGAGTGTCCAACGTTTCAAATATTGAATTCATTTTAGATGAATTATAAGACGCAATCTGCACACTTTTCTTTTTTTGTGACAGAGACATGCGACTGATGGCTGATCCGACGGTGAACGGCAGGCAGACAGTAAACCAGCAAAAAATGACAAAAACCCTGCGCACATCAGTATGGCATGACACTTTTAGCGAATTTAAAAACACCAGCACGTCCACCCCAACTCTGATGCAGTACGTAAGTCGCCGCCCCGGCTGGTTCAGTTGTAGGTATAATTTTTGGCTCAAAATAGTTTAAAATCGGTATTTTTCACTTCCATACAGGCGAAAAATCGCGCGTGACGCGCGAAATTAGCGCTTAAGAGTACATTCTCATCAATATGTATACATAAAAATTTTGTTCCCGGATGACCCCCCTAGCTCGGCCGGTCGGTACAGTAGGTACCTAGGTTCATTGCAGGCAGGTTTTTTTGGTGGTAAAGTGGGTTGATTGCAAAGGCCTGGGTATGAGATGGGTAGCTACACCACTGCTTCTTTCTTCAAAACGATGACTGAAAAGATCAAGAACTAGGAAATGTTATTGCGCGAAGCGCAAAAATTTTGAAAATTTCGGTTAAAAAATGGTAATTTCGTTCGAATTTAGGCATACCGGGCCCCGGGCCGGACCGGGCCGGGCTGCTCGGCCCGGCCCGGCCCGGTCCCCCCAAATCTCCGGCCCGGCCCGGTCGACCAAGTCCAAAATCGCGGCCCGGCCCGTTTCCGATCTCTGGTCGCAATCGGGCCGGGTTTGGCTGCAATTTTTTAAATTTGCTCTTGCTCGCTTTTTTGCCTTCACTTATTTCTCTGTTTTTTCCTTTTCATTGCTGCCTTCATCAAGCTCTCATTTTTTATGGTGTCTTCAACTAATAGATAATATTAATCTGTCACAACTTACCATTTTTATAGTTAGGCTTGCGGTTAGGCTTAGGCTTAGGCACCAGCCTGATCAAATAAAACACACAGCCACGACGAAAAACGGTTGTGTCTTTCGTGGACGCGTGCTCAGTCGTGTGGATTTCCGTATAATTAGTCGCTCGTTTCTGAATTTCTCTACTCATACTCATCAAAGAAAGAGAAGTTGCTTTTCGCGATTTTGAATTGAATTATCTTAATTCTTTTTCAGATTATTGTTATTACGACAGTCATGTCGGCAACGCAATCAACGTCGAATGCGAGCAGCGTCAGTGTCAGCAGCAAAACGTCGGCGGCTAGGGAAGCAGCGTTGGCCGCGTACGACAAACTAGTGATGAATCAGAAGGACAGTGGATATACGTTGGATGGAATTCGGATCGAATGCGTCGCCGCCAAGACTGCCGCCCAATTCAAGCCCGCCATGTTTGGATCAGGTTGGGGTTTTGATAGTTGATGTGGTGGGTGGTGAAGGAAAGGAAAGGAAGTGTGCCGAACGAAATGCGAAAACGAAACGTCTTTGCGTAAGAGTGCAAATAAAATTTGAGTTTGAAATATCGATATCGGCAGACGGCAACCGAAGCGGGACTCGGTGGTCAATAAAAACGCTGGGGGGACGGGCGGGTGCAGCCCAGATTCTGGCATTTTGCTTTTGCAATAGAACTTATGGTTTGCTGGTAGCTACGTTGGCAAACACAATTAGTCTTTTTCTGGAACTATGTTACTATTTCTTCCTTTTACGTTCCCAATTATACAAATTCACTTTCTTCAATTTCCATAGAGAGGAATACTGCATAAACTAACCATGTAACAGTGTGAGTGTGCGGAATCGTGTGAAAACGTAGTAGCAGGCGATTTTTGCGTATTTTGAGGCAAAAACCACCGCTTTTACGCTAATTTTGCCATTTTGGCAAATCTGTGGGGGTACCTAGTGTACCATACCAGTACCGGGTAAAAACCTTTTATTGGTACTTTGGCTGTTATCGGGTATCGGGTTATTTTCGAAGTGTCGAGTATCGGCTTTTTTCATGGACTATCGGGTATCGGCATTTGACAAGTATCGCCCCCCCCATGCCGATCCCTATTCTTCAGTCAGTCAAGAGGGTTCTCCGGTCCCGCGGTCGGTGTTATTTTTGATTGATGTTCCGGGGGGCTCCAGTTCTTTAGGGTACCTAAAATACCGGTCTTTATCTGTCGTTGATGCCGCTAAAGGAAGTCCAGTTCAGCTGAGAGAGAAAAAAGTTACTGCATTTCAGCGACGTGCGGCAAGTGCATCTTCGTCAAAGAGTCGCGTCAATGGATGACGCCGGTGGATTTCCTCAGCAAGTACGCCCATCTGAGCGTGTCCGACGCGTTGGCGAAATGGACGAAGCAGATCAGTCTGAGACTGCCCGACGTTCACGATCATCACACGAAGACATCGCATCGATTGGGCATATTCATCGGCACACGATTCCACGAACACAAGCCCACCTGCAAATGCTACGTCTGCTCGGATCAGAGGACGACGGAGGTTGGTTTCGGTTCGGTTTGTGTGATTTGGAATCAGAATGCGGGAAGTACTTTTTGATTTGGTGGTTAACCAGGTTTGAAAATTGACATAGCGGAGGGGGCTCGATTTATTCTTGTAAGCGCCTGTAAAAGTCAAAATTGCCGATTTGACGTTATTTTCTCGCATTGGATCCAAAACGAGATAGAATGGCGGTGGTGATCGTGAATTTACATTCAGTTATGAATTTCAAATTCTGCTGCACAGATCGGCAAGTTGCAGGTGAAGACTTTTCAACAAAAAATGCTGCAGGGCGGTGAACAGAGCAAGGCGGAATACGTAGTCGAATCTACGCAACGGCGTGTATCACACGGTGCAGTTGAATCGATCAACGGTGGTGGTGACGGGCCAACGACTTCCAAACATCATCAAACACATTCACATAATCAACGTACGACGACGAAAGCGAATGACCATCATGCTAGCCATCAACATGGTTGGTGTGCGGTTTCTATTTCTGTTTTTGTGTTCAAACGAAAATAGACACAATCAAGTAAAGCGATTTCTTGCGTATTTGTTGTTCACAACTAGAACGGTAATTTTCCTCCCATTAAGCATGATCGATTTTGATTTTTTTACGTGTGGTTGTCTAGAGGATTTGAAGGTTGAGCAAAATTTTTGTTGACTGCTGTTTGACAATTTCGTGCGTGGTGCAAAATGGCGAAAACTTACGTCCCCGTCGCCCAAGCAAGACCCGATCCTGATTCCATGAAGAAAACATAAGGAAAAGCCGATTTGCGAATTTAGTTGGATTTATTTGTCTGAGGTTCGCTTATCCCATGACGCATACATATACTCTGACAATACTTTTGGGAGAAACTTTTCAAGCGTTATGCCTGATCCGTAAAGCGCACGCAACTGGCGCAGCCAGCTGAGTTTCGTAGCATTTCGCCGATCACTACGTTAGACTTGAGTGTTGAGCGGCTGGCAGTCACGTGACCGCTGCAGCCAATACACGCATAATGAGCTTTACGGATCAGGCAACGCGATTGAAACGTTTCTCCCAAGTGTATCGGCAGAGTATACGTCGCCCAGATTTTCTTGCAGCAGCTGCTGCATCGTCGTCGACTCACCCCGATCGGCAAACCGACAAGTCGGTCACACCGCGTTTGTTCCACGAATCGTTGCTGAACGGATATTTCGCCGACCAACAGCGTCAGGAGCAGCATCGAAGTCTGCATCCAACAAACCGCAAACCGATCGAACGTGACACGCGACCGAAATCGGCCGGTGGGGATAAAAAGCGCCGATCGTCTGTTGGTAAGACGCATTGTTCGTGACGTGTAGTTTGTTTGTTTCTGACAAATATATGGTGCAAAAAAAGGTGTGCGTATAATTTTTTGAAGAAAAATAGCGATATTTTGGGCGCGTTTGGACGAGTGTTCGATATTGCTTTTTGGATGATTGGAAGGAATTTGGGCTCATTTTGGATGAAAGGAATCTGTTTCATAATTCAACGACAACATCGTTTCACGATTTTAGATGGTCAACAACAACAAGAATCATCGAGCACAAAACGACCGTTGAGCGCCAACGACAATCGACATCAGGACAAAAGGCGGCGAGTCGACGAGGATGGATCGAAAATCGGTGGGTTGTCGTGTTCACACATTGACAAATCTCATTTGTGTCCGTTTGTATTGGCAGACCATACGGGCGACTACTGTTACTGTATGACCGTTTGTGAATGTTGCTCATTTTATTCAAAAAAGTCGCCGATGTTTTCTCGCAGACACCGAACCCGAGGTGCATGTGAGTGACGAGGAACGCAAGGCGACGTCGACTGGCGGCGGTGCTGCTGCCGATCCGCGATCGATGTTTGCGCCGAACGTGAAACCGATCGACACACAAACAACAATCGAGAATGCGAATGCTGCTGGCAATTTGAATACGTCACAGTCGTCGGTGCTTGGACAGGGCGATTGCACGCCGTGTTGGTGTTCTGTTGGGGACAGTTTTTCATTGGTGTTTTTGGAGTCGCGTGACCGTATGGGGGATTTGCACTGACAATGACCTGTGTATCGGCCGTCTGTCAGCACCGGTCGAAACAAATAACCAAAAGCAATGCTGGCCTGCTTATTTACTTTCTGTAGGCGATGCATTGTCGTCATAAGAATCGCGTTCTCAGCATTACATTTACAATGGCTCAAAATTAATGCGAATGACAAGTCGAAATTATTATTATCATTAAATATCGAAAATGTCATTTATTCAACAAACATCGGGTGACCGAATCAGATCCAACTCCCAACCAAGTCACCCATTTTCACACGGACCTGTCCATACCTTTGTAGTATCACTGGCGTCGACCGAGCCGTTCTCTCCGGCCACTGCTGATTCCGCTGAGCAGAGATTGGCAGGAAAAAGTGAGCAGCAGCCACAGACGCCGACAATTGAGGAGTGCGTGAAAATGCTCGGCTTTGACCAGCCGGCCGGTGAAGACGCTGGCGACCCCAAACGTGTGCCTAATGGACTGTTGGATGGCATCACAGTCGATAATATGGATGTGGAATTGGGTTGGTTTAGCTGTTGGAAGTTGGGTCGTGTGATGGTAAATTCAGAATATTGGTACCGTGTCTATGAGGGACTTACTGTCGTCACAGGGTTGTTGTCGTGAAATGTTTATGTCACGCACATTAACAACGCAAAGCGGTTTAACTTTCTGCAGGTCTGTTGGAGCGTATATAATAGCTAAAAACCGCAGTACTAATATTCTCAGTTTACCGTACGACGATGACTTCACTTTTTTGTTTGTTGGAAACGATAGAAAATAAACTTCGTTTTTGAACTAGAAGGCGCCCGCTTTACTCGAGGGCTAGCGCATTGCATGGCTCTGTCGGTTGTGGACTGTCTTCCGTTCCACAAGACACCTTCCCTTTCACTTGTGGTACTGATGGTGTGGTGATTGCCTTCTTGCTTGTTTGGCTTGGCTGTTTCGTACCGTGTCCGTCTGTCCTCCTGTTGCCTGCGTGCGCTGGTCCTTGATTTCGGCGGGTGGATTACAATTATGAGAATTGGAACTAAATTTTACGGCAAACTGATATCATTTTGGTTTGATAGCCCAATTCCATCCGTTTGCCTGAACTGATCTCATTCGATAATTGTATTCCATGCCCAATACGTACAACATCTTTCGTTGAATTTCATGATTTCTTTTTTTGTTTCACTGATTCTCTTGCAGACGCATTATGCCGCGCCGCTGTTGAGCTGCGAAACAGTCATTTTGAGAGCCTAACCCCGGCCGTGGCTGCTGCAGCTGCAAGTGAGTACTATTTCCAGCATCAATCTTGGTTTAGTTGAGCTGCTTGAGGCTACTAACTGTCTTTTTGCTCCACGCACTGCACGCCATTTGAAATGGTTGGTTATTTTTTACACAGCTTATTGTGATCTCTTGTGGCGCTGCACGTTTTTTTGTAGATTCAGACGGTGTTGCTCATTAGAATAGAATTGCCTTTTTTTGGCTAAATTCATGTTGCACTTGCACTTCATTTATTGTGGGCGGTGACAGTCAGTGAATCAGTATTGTTCATTCAGCTAGCACTGAACCAGTCAGGAAGGTCCTTACAGGAAGGAAAGGTCAGGAAGGAAGCAAAAAGTCCTTTCACAAGAACATGCGCTCGATTTGTCGTCAGAGTATTATACATGGATGAAACTTGTACTTATACATTGGTGATTGTATGTTTTACTCTGTTCACTTCAGTATAAGACATCTAATGACGCCTAATCGGGCTGTGTTCAATGTGAGTGTCACCCTTTAGCATCAAACAGCAATTTTATTATCCCCATACATCCGATTTCAGCGTCAATATTCACCAAAGAGCAGCGACGCCTACAAACAGCCACGTGCCGGGAACTGCGCGCGCTCCAGCTGCCTGCGTGTTTGGACTGCGCCATTGATGAGAATGCTCCGACACAGCGACGATTGAGCACACATTCGAATACGGGCGACGGGGAATGTCGATTCGTGAACATTAGATTGTGAGTTTGCGTGGATGTCAGTGTTCTAAATTCTGCTGGTGGCTGTTGCGTTTTGTATAGTTTTGCCGCCAACGTTCGTCCAGAACGTCTTTTTTCACCCAAAACAGATTCTGAAGGTCAAGATCAATGTGTTTCTGACTGTGGCCCCTAAACAAGCAAAAAACTGAAGAAACGCTCGTCTAAAATTCTGGGTGCCGTATTTTTATTTTTTTGTCTTTAAATTTTTTTTTAAATTTTTAAATTTGTATTTAGTCCATAAAAACACTGGCTTCACCATACCAGAGGAGCATTATAAAGAGGGCACAGTGGCAAATGAAATCCAAATACGCGCATGTACATTGCACAGCATCGCACGCGTGGCTGCCGATCGATTCGTAGTGGCCGGTTTTGTGGATGTGACCGACCTTGACTCGACCGTCGATAACGAGCGCACGTACAGCAGTGTGGCACGGACGATGGACAAACAAACGGTAATTTAGAATTTTCTCGACTGTCTATGCCGCTTATGGTTGAATTCAGATTGCCCCCTCAAGATTTCAGGCTTATTACACGCTGCATTATCTGGCCAAGACGTTCAACCTTTACTTCGACCGTGAAAAGGATCTCCTCGATATCTATGTCAAGATTTTTGGTATGTCATTGTTTTGTTCGCTTGATTTTAATAGGATTTTATATTTTGTGGAATACAAGCATGACATGTGGACCTAGTTGCCTAGCTTTGAAATCTTAAAACCGTCGCTGTGTTTATATTTGCTTCTGCGTGCGCAGCGCACAGCGCCAGTATTCTCCAAACACTCGCAGACCCAGCAATGGCACCGCCGGTGTTGTTCCGTCAACTGGAATGTCGCGCGCGCGAGCTGTGCGACAAGTGTCACACGACCGTCTTCAATCTGCATCTGTTCTGCGCGCATTGCGGCTTCACCGTGTGTCCGTTGTGCGCGATGGAACGAAAAGATGGCGAATTGGATGGCGAGGAACCGAAAGCGAATCGATGTACGTTCGAGTTGGACGGATTTGGATTTGGGGTGTCTGCAGCACATAAAAGCCGGGAATAGTGTAAATTAAAAGTACTGCAACTTGAAAAAAACCTTCGTTTAGTGGCAGTGGTTTAGCTAGTTCGCACACTTGGCTCAGCAAAGCCCCGATCAACGCTTGGTGGTACGAAGGTTGATGTTGCACTTGTGCCATATCATGAGCTTGTTTTTTTTATTGCGTCAGTCCATGCGTACCTGTGAAACTGCTTCAAATGTAAATGCACCCGAGACTATTCGCAATGTTGAGAATACAAATAATAATGTAACAGCAGTGAGTTTTGCTCACAGTGGGTTATAACAAAGCCACATATCAGGCAGGCACAATGATCGACCTTGGCCTTCGCGGACTGCACTCCATGTCCAAAAGCGATCAGATTTCCGCACCATCATGCAACTAACTGTATCGTTTCGTCCATTTTTTATTTTCAGTGGCACAATCCAAATGCGAGTTCGACGCGTATGGCTGGCGTGTGTGCGCGTATCGCGAAGACCGAGCCATACAAGTGACCACCAAACGTGCCGTCGTCTACCATCAATGGACCGACTTCAGGCTCGCGCAACTAATTGCTGACAGACCGGGACAAGCGCTCGAAAGTAGGGTTTGCTGTGTTGGGCAGATAGAGGATTTTTTCATTTTCGATTTCTGTTGTTATTGCTGTCGTAGTGCGGTGGGCCATATCGACCAGTTGCGTGGTTGCCTCTTCCGACGGAGTTTGTTAGTTTTTGATTAGACCGTACTTTGTAGCTTTATATAGTTTGGGGAGCACTAACAAGACCAAACTGAAAAATGTTCTCCGAAATCTAGAGCGATGTCAATGTTGGTGATCGGATCGGATCAGACGGCCTTGGTCACGTGTGATTCTTGCATTAAAGGTGCTGGTCAACAACCCATCGACTTCGTTTAATCTTGGGGGCAGTGCACATAAACAAAGGTGGAATATCGTGTTACTCGACCCTGATTTGGGGAGTCGATTGGTTGCTTCCTGATGTTTCACGGCCGGGTTGAAGTTTGCCCCACAGTAAAAAAATGCAAAAATTATGCCGGGTTTCCGTGGAAAGGACAGTTCACGGCAACGTTTAATAATTTCAGAATATTAAGCACCAGCATTTAGTTCATCAGTATGATATACAGCTTTGCAGGAAACTGTTTGCATCCTGAAGGAGAAGACATTTAGTTCCAAAAACCTGGTGTTTTTTTATCACCATTTTCTTCGTCGATAATTTTAAGCATCTGTGATTAACCAACAAATGTGTGGATCAGACACAAAAAATCTCTAATTGTTGTGTACATAACCTGTGCTTTTCAGTTCACTGCATCAAACGCAGCTGGTACATAACCTGTGCTTTTCAGTTCACTGCATCAAACGCAGCTAATACAATAATTCGGATAACACGCGCAAGTCGGTCATTATCAGCGCGCGCTCTCAAAAACAACGTGCAGATTCCTGCACTCAAAAATGTTTTGTCTTTTTTAGAGTCGCGGACGCCCATAATGACCGACTTGCGCATGTTGTCCGAATTATTGTATTAGCTGCGTTTGGTGCAGTGAACTCAAAAGCATAGGCTATGTACCCAATAGTTAGGGAATTTTTTTATCCGATCGACACATTTGCTGGCCAATGGTTGGTTGGTTTATTGCTCTCAGTGACGCATAAAACCATGCACGTAAATTAGTGATAGAAGCACAGTTACAAGACCGGGTGGGACAATTACGGAAATGAAAATAGTTACAACACTGGTTATAACAAAACCACAGCAAATAAAAGCTACAAAAAGCGCCAAGGAGAGAGAAAGATCACGGACATCAGGACAGATCACAGGACATGTTAACAGAACTGAAAATTATGTATTAATCCTCGTCCTCGTCAAACGACAAATGTCGAGCTCAGAGGGCATATTGGGATCAGTCCATATTGTCAACAGTCCAGAACAGATGGTGGGTTGCTGATTGTCCGTCACTTCCGTGTACCACCATTTAGCGACGTGGCTGGCGTCCCCAGGCTGACGTTAATGCGTATCGAACGAGACATCGCCATATCCATCCCGTTGACCGCATCCGGACGCGGTGGCGATAGAGCCCCGATTTGCTGGCCAATCACAGGTGCTTAAAATTATCGGCGAAGAAAACGGTAACCAAAAAACACCAGGTTTTTGGAACTAAATGTCTTCTCCTTCAGGATACAAGCTGTTTCCCGCAAGGCTGTATATTCTATTGATGAAGTAAATGTTGGTGCTTGATATTCTAAAATTCTGAAACGTTGCCGTGAGTTGTGGTTTCCATGGGAAGCCGGCATATTTTTTGCACTATTTCACTAACGGGCAAACTTCAACCTGGCCGTGAAACATCAGGAAGCAACAAATCGACTCTCCAAGTCAGGGTCGAGTAACACGATATTCCACCTTTCCTAATGTGCACTGCCCCCCACATTAAGCGAGGTCGATGGGTTGTTGACCAGCAGCTTTAAGAAGGTTGCTGGAGCCACTAATTTCGTCCAGCTTTTATAAGGGCTAGTAAAAGTTGTCATGACATTATCTCGGAATACACATCTTTATTGTCATTATTTTGCAGAACTAACGGACCTGAAGAATAAAATCGACAGACTTTTGGGCGCGCACCGAACGGCCGCTGGCGTCGACGAGTGTGATTGTTTGGCCGATAATGTGCAACCAGAAACTAGTCACGGTCAGTTCGAGTCGTCAAAAATTACAGTCCCTATGTTGTGGTGACATGTTAGTGAGCGGTATTTGATCGTCAATCTTCCTTTAGTCTTCTGGTTGCTGAGTATTGCCAACACTCAAGGAAAATGACGGTTCCTCGATTTGCAAGACTAGACATAGGCGTATTTTGGGTGGGGTCGAAAATCCCGAAAAAAAAATCCCGAAAAAAAATCCAGAAAAAAAATCCCGAAAAATAAAAATCCCGAAAAAAAAATCCCGAAAAGCAAAAATCCTGAAAAATGAAATTGAGGAAAAGTACAAAGTTTAAGGTGCAGAAAGGGGTATTCATGTAGTTGGAGTCCATAATTTGGGCAATGGATCAGTTGGGGCTCAAGATATTGAAATTCTCGTTCGGTCATGTCTTCCTGGCTGGCAGCCTAAGCCTAAGCCTAACCCTGAACGAAGGCCTGGACGTTGTATTTTTGTGGATAGTTCCTTTACGTGGACAGGTCTTCCTGGCTGGCAGCCTAAGCCTAAGCCTAAGCCTGAAAGAAAGCCTGAGCATGTGTGTTTTTATTGATGTTTCCTTCATATGAACAGGTCTTCCTGGCTGGCAGCCTAAGCCTAAGCCTAATTCTGAATGCAAGCCTGAGCACCAACTACATGAATGCCAACTTCTGACAAAAAGTTTGGTCCATTTATACACCTTTTTATTTTTCGGGATTTTTGCTTTTCGGGATTTTTTTTGGGGATTTTTCGTTTCGGGATTTTTTTTTCGGGATTTTTTTCGGGATTTTCGACGGCCACCCGTATTTTTCGAATTTACCGTGTGATGTTGATCTTATTTTTGCCTTTGAGCTAGCTTTGTCGAAAGCACGTAGTTTAGAGACCAATAAATAACTACGCCTCTTCAGAGGAACACTCTTCCACATCACTGTGCGAGGGCAATGTAGTGATTTTGGACCAAGACAAGGGCGATGCGCACAATCTACCGCAATTCCAGGCGCAGTGGCGAAAGTCGAAGGTTTGCTATTCATTATCTGAATGTTTGATTGTCCTATTTGTTCACTATTTCAATTAAATTGAACGTGGTTCGGTTCTGAAATGGGCAAGCGCAGTGTTTGAATTGATGAGTTTAGTTACGCGGCCATATAATCAAAACGTTGGTGATTTTGAATTTCAGCCAATTATCGTTCGAAACGGTAACAAACGGCTGCAGGCCGACCTGTGGACGCCGAAGAAATTCGAGATTATGATACCTGGTTGGTGATTTGGCTAGGTTTGCACATTTCACTACGGGTCGTATCCTCTTTCAATTCAAGTCCATTGGCATGGGCAAATTTTGGATGGGCAGTGTTTTGTAACGGGTATTTCTGTATTTTTATTTGTGTGAGTGGAGTGGCCCAGCATAACTGTTGTTCATTTGGTGCAGGGGAACAACCTTTGCGCTGGTCCAAATTTAGTGCGCAAACTCAATCACAAAATGCACCTCAACCAAAATTTGCCTGTGCCCAAGCCAAGTCCATGCGAATAGATTTGCCTTCAGGGTTGATACGGCCCTGCTTGTGGTCATAATCGTTATTTTCCGCACGTTTAATTCAAAATACTGATACGAATATCACAGATGATACGATCAATCCGAACACAATTGTCGAATGTCGCACCACGATGGATCAAGTGAATTTGCATGAACAAGGTATGAGATCGATAATATAAGCGAAGTTTTTATTAAAATATTGCGTGCCATTAAAATAATTTTATTTGTCAATTTTTTATTGAATCAGATCGATAAATATTGCGTATCAGTGTCAGAAAATGAGATGAAATTACAGACAAACTGGGTGTCAAACGCGGTCGTGTGACTGTGACGGAGTTTTGGAAGGGATATGCGGACACGACCAAACGACGAAAAGTGGGCAAAGACGCCAAATCGAGTGTGCTCAAGGTACGGAAATGTTCGAGAGACTGATTTGATAGATTGTTGTACGTACAGTCAGTGGATGACACACACCTTTAAATATCAGGTATCCGAATCAGAACACAGTACAGTGTGTTCACTTTGTTGTGTCCCCCGCATGACAAATTCTCCATGACCTGTATTGTGGACAGTGGCCCTCGGCTGCTGTTAATGCTTTGTCCACCGTGAATCTCCGCTATGTTGATCGAACATGACGGATCCCGCTGAGAACGTGACGACAACCCAAATGGCTGCATTATTTTTAGTTGAGGGACTATCCTCCGTCCAACAGCCTAAAAGAACTGTTCACCACCCACTACCACAACTACACCGACTCATTGCCCATCAGCGATTACAGCTATCCGGAGAAACCGGATGGGAGTAGCACACGCGGCAGGTTGGCTGATGTTTCACTGTTGTATGACACCTGTTGATGGTGATTGTTGCGAATTGCAGAATGAACCTGGCCACGCATCTGCCGTCCGAATTCTACACCGAACCTGACCTGGGACCGAAAATGTATATTGCGTATGGTTAGTGAGAGCGTGAAGTTGCACACATTGGTGTCGTATCTCAAGATTGAAGACACAATGACCGCGACTACGACAAGACAAAGCGTGAAATTCCAAGTTTATGCTTCAGCTGTAAAGAATTGGCGAGAAAAGTTGACTCTGCGTTGCCGTGGTACAACCATGTGTGACCGTGGTACAGTACTGTGCTGGCCTCTAAACTAGACACAAGCTGCTTCTCTGCCTACCATCTGACCAATGTAGAGACCTGATTTGACCACCGTATATGGTGCGCACAGGTCTGTTGTACGAACCGATGCGTGCGTCAACGAACATGCACCTGGACGTGACCGATGCCGTGAATCTGATGATTGACGTGACACGACCCAAAGGCAATCCGCCGTCGTTTGACAAGAACGGTTAGGTGGCAGTGGCAATAATGCCTGATAAATTTACGAGATGATTGGTATTGCGCCACGTTGGGTGGGGGCTTATGGTGCTGTCGTCAATTCAGATGATCGACTCTGGTCGTCAACTCCCATGTATGATGATTTCTCGCGCTCATTCAGGGCCGCTTGAGTTGACCACTGTAACTATTAGCCGTTGGTGGTAGTCATTTCACATAAGTGCATCTTTCCTTTCCTTGTTTTGTTGAGCTATCAAACTTGGTGATCGCTATGCCATTTTGGAAAGAAATTTTGTGAAAAAAGGTGACAAACCAAGGCAGATCCGAAATTGTCCTAACTGTTCTTCGTGATCAAGTGTCACTCCTCATGCAGGCATTATCGGCGATCTGCGTGATGAGGGCATTAGTGAAGAAGACCTGAAGCGTGCCGAACAGGACCCATTGGGCGTGGGTGCACTCTGGACCATATGGATGCCCGAGTGTTCGGAAATCATTCGGGAATTTGTCCACGACCACGTATGTGGAATTTGTTTTCTGATTTTTTTGCTGAATATTTTTATTGATGACAAGGCATTTATTTTCGATCGCAGTTAGTGGACGAGGACATGCATCCACGCACTGAACTGCCCGAAGAAGTGTGGAAGTTCGCCGACAAACACAACAAGGTGCGTACCATTGATTGAGAAAAAGATGCGTTGCAATGGCAATTGAGTGCGCCAATTTTTGTCGGTGTAGGTGTATTGAATAGATAGAATTGACTATTCTCAACCAAGGTTGAAGTTGATAGATTTGTTCGGATGACCCTAAAGAAAGACGAAGTGTTACGCTGGTCCAAATTAGTGTGCTTTTATCACTTTTCACGTCAGAAAAGTTGACCGGCCCCGTCACAGTTTACGATTGCGAACAGCGACTCTGGCCCATTATTTAACCACTTGTCCAATGTTTAGAGATGTCCGATTTTTTTGCAGTTGATCTGGGAGACGGACGACGCGATACACGACCAATGTCTGTACTTGACGGCCCCCGTCCGACAGTACATGCAGGACAAGTACCCCGATCGTCCCGGGGTCAAGGGATACACGTTCGTGCAGATGCGCGGTGACGCCGTGTTCATTCCGGCTGGTGGCGCACATCAGGTATGTAGATTGGTATTAGATCTGTTTCGTTCCTTCCTTTGTAGGGCGGCTGGAAGGTTATTTTCAAAGATGGTTGGTATTTTCTACCACACGACAGACACTCAGTGCATGTCATTTTTTAGCGCTAGGTTCTTGGCTTTTTTCCGGGAGATCTCGTCAAACTTCTTCTAGCAGCTCGATGATCATTGGAATCCCTTATGTTATTTGACTGTGACATCAGCTTGTATGGCACGGGATGTCGGCGTCCAAAAAAGTGTAGATGCCACGAAAGAGCAAAGAATGAACAATTTCGGAATTTCTCACCACATTCTCCCCGAATTTGCTGTGGTCGCATTTTCCGAAACAACATTTGTGCCAATATTTTCAAAAAATCGTTTTGTCTCGTGCTGACACATGAAAGCGTTACAGCAGCAACAAATGTTTATAAAACTCATAAGTTTTGTCGTTCTCAAGTTTCGCATTTGCAGGTGCGCAATGTGTTGTCGTGCATGAAAGTGGCGATGGACTTCGTGTCGCCCGAGGGCGTTGAGCAATCGGCCATTGTGACCGATTCGTTTCGTCAGCTCGACATAAAAACGCACATGAACAAGACGGACAAGTTGCAGGTGCGATGGAAGTGTTTTTTTAATTTTTTTAGTCTTAGTTAGTGATTTTCACATGGCGTTGTGCTGTTCGACTGACGAGCTGGGGGCACAAATGTCACGCCGATGGTCTCGGTTACCCAGCGGAAACCGAGGCGTAGTTACATATCCAGAAGTATTAAAAAAATTTCCGTTCACAAATAATCTGTAGTCATACCATACTGTGGCACCTTTGTGCAGAAACAGTCCAGCCTCTTTATAGTGATCTTCTGTCTAGCTGGATGGTTTGAAACCTTCGTCGTGGTGAATATTTGTGGACGATAATATAGTTCTGAGTTTTTATTGCTAGGTTCCTAATTCAACCGTATGCTGGATATTCTTTGTAATAGGCGAAAAGGAATAATACAAATACCAATCAAATCCTATCAATGTCACTGCAATGAGCACAGTTGACTGTGTTAATATCTTGTCTGATCAGTATGGTGCGAGCTTTCTCGCACTGTAATATTCTGCGATTCAATTATTATGTTTATGAACACGCAGCAGGCTCTCGGTGATTGCTCACTTTTCAATGCCTATTTTGAGCTAAACCGCACAAAATGCTTGATTTGAACGGTAAATTATCAAGCTTGATACGATCACAAAAAAATAAGCAATAAACACATAATTACAGTTGTGCAACATGGTGCTGCACGCGTGCATTGACGCAGTGGCTGCATTGACTGATGAGCAGACCGAATAAGTATGCCATGTGAAACATCATCGATTCTTCGATACAACCACGCAACATACCTGCGCTACGGTGCTGGGTCTGTTTGTATTCTCGTGTGACAATTCTTCTAACGTAATTGTGTTTGTCCATTATTTTTTGTATTTTCTACCCTGATCAACTGGCATAATTCATGTGTTGTCGTGTCCATTGTAGGCATTTGTTATTGATGCGTAATTTCACGTGTTTGTAATGCTAATACATATTCTCGCTCGGCCTGTGCAAACTTGTTGTCGTGGAAATTCAGATTAAAAAACGCTTCCCGAAATTTTACCCAGCATAGTTTTGCTGCAGTTCTCTGGGTTCAATTGATCTGATTGATGTTACATTTAATCCGTAATTTACTCATTATTTTCGCTTACGTTTTTTTCGAACTTTTCTGTCCGAATATTATTTTTTTGTTGACGTGCAGCAAATATATGTCAAGTGAAGTGAGCCGGTCTTTTTTCACTGATGTGTGTTGTTCTTTTACGAAAGCTTTTGACAGGTGGTGTGTTGATGGAGCAACTCGGCTTTATGGTTTTGAGGTCATAAGATAGCAAAAATGGCGTCCACTCTGTTCATTTTCTGTTATCCTGTATTTTAATCAAGGATCTTTGCTGGTTCTCGCTATTTCTCTTGCTTCTAGAATTCGGGTATCATCACTATTTTGCAACCGTTATATGTTATTCGTGCCGGCATTTTAGAATTTACTGCGGTTTTTGTGTCTACAATATTCTGTGAAACATCCGCCCATTGTGTTTGTTCTGTTTTACTACCGCGACAAGCTAATGAGAATTACTTTTGTAATTTAATGCCAGTCATGCATGCCGTTATTTTGATGTTGCTCGCCCCCATGTATTTCGCATTTGAATAAAATTTGTTGCGTCGAACAAGAGAGCAATGTGTGACGTTTATCTTTGACGGTTTGCGTGGTACACTTACGCACCAGGTGTGAAACATCTGGTTACTGTGTTGCAAAATGGTATTGTTGTTGTGCGCAGTTTGTATTTTGGTTAATCGTTTTTTTACTGAACGTTCAGTATTTCTGCCCGCCTCTTCAAGTATGTCCGTTGAAACATCGGCCAATACCGCACCCGGCCCCAGCGGCACGCAACAGGCATCGAGCATAAGGGAGCAGTGAGTTTATGTGAAGTTTTGTTAAGCTGACTGGTTTTTTATCTGATGTTCTATCGTCTTTTCTTTATCAGTCTTGAAAAATTTAATTTGTTGGCTCTTATGTTGTTTGGAATCCCGGATAATAATATTATTGGGTACTAACTTTTTTGTTGTTTCATACTCAAGTGGCATAAACCGCGGCATACAAATATGGCGCGACAGCAAAAGTACGTAGTATGTACCGTAGAGCTGGGCATGTCCAATAATGCAAACAGTAAAATAACTGCGCTAAAATTATCTGTTTTTGTCGCAGAGTGTTCGTCGAGCAATTGAAGGCGCTACAATCTGAGCTGGACGATTTACGGCACGGTCGTCATCGTGACTATCAGGCGTTCTTGGCCGACAATCAACGTCATTATCAACAGACGCTCGAATACAACAATCTGGTGCACGAGGTGGAGGTTTGTGTGTTCGGTTGCCAACTTTCGGTGTCAGTTGGTCCGGATACCGGGACACACATAGCTAGAGTACATATGGGAGGGTTCGGGCCCTTGTGAGGGGCTTTTCATATCTAGGTTGTGACTGGGGCTTGTGGTGCAGTACTACCGTTTCCGTTACCAAACGCCCAAAATCAAACAATTGCTGATGAGTGGTCCAGCTTACTCACTCAAGAAATGAAGGACATTATTCGTTATTCTCTATAGTCTACGTCATGTTTGTAGGTGCATTTCGAAATCCAACATAAGCCAGCACTCGAGCCTGGTGTTGCACGCGAACAAGATAACGATGCAAATTTCAGCTTTTCGTTTTTTCAAACTCACCTTCACAATGAAAAAAATGTTAGGATGCCTGCTCGTTTCTGCTGTGAGTTTCTATGTGCCCATCCAACGCCAGCAATTTTTTTTCACTAAATTTACCAGACCTCACATTGGCTAGTACATAGTGTTCATTTTGCCAGCCAAGATTTGCTGGCGAAATTTTGAGGTACCGCACCGCTGGCTAGTGTTGTTTGTCATTCTGGCTAATAGGTTTTCAGAGTTCGCAAGCCAATGGTTGGTGCAAAAATTTGAAAAGAAAAAAAACCGTGCTGTACGTTGCAGTTGGAGCGAATCCGTGACGAACACAAACGAACCAAGAGTCAGATTGTGCTTGACATGAACGATAAACGAAATGAGGTCCTGGAGAGCTCGTTGGCTGAGTTGGAGGAGAAACGAAAACAGATCGACTATGAATATCAGAATATGGAATTGACTGGTGGTTAGTGCCCGTGCAGGGCGTTGCGATTTGGGGCTTTTTCTTGTATCAACGCAAATCCTCTTTCTTGTCGTCAAAGCACTTCGTCAACTCACTTTAGAGTCGTCTACTCATCATTATTTCTCGCGCTCACTCGGGGCTGCTGTGAATTGACGAAGTGAGTTGACCGCTTGAGTCGACCACTGCAATATTAGCGGACTCATGAGCAGGTCAAACGTCAGGCCTTATCAAACCAGCTTCTAATTCTTCAATTTTTGAAAATTAGTTTTCCAACTAACCAAATTATGGCATATACATTCGGGCCGTACAGGCAAAACTCACTGCTGAGAGATCGGAGTCAGGGGGGGCGAGCTGATACCCGAGACCTACACCCTTTTCGGTTCCCGACACCCGAGACGGCCTGATTCCCACTGTTCAGCAAGGTGTGAAGTGCTGATATTGGTCAGCTATTGTGCCCTTAGTCTAATGCCATGGACGTGACAATTCTGTCACTAGTCGATTCCACCCACCCACGCATTCAGATTGTGCCGATTCCAAGCCGCCGCCCACACGCCGTCTGCGTCGTCGACCGAATGAACCGATGCCGATGGCTGACAAACGACAACGAAACGTGAAGGAGGCACCACAGCTGGTCTATCGAATTGCTGACCAGGATATCGACGATGAACTGAACACGATTGGCGTGGCCGTGACGCAACGGTAGCAATTATAGCGTTGTTGTTGTTGGCCGTTGGGGGCCTGTTTTGCTGTGTGTGACCGGTGGTTTAGGCCACGATACAGTATACCGCTGATCTTGTGGCAAATGAGACTGAAAATGTTGCTTCTCGGCCGAATCGGTCATGTTATTGTCACCATACGTGGGGTTGGAATTTGTGCCATGTGCCGTTGCCTGAATCGTAAAGCGCGAAACCCAGCGCTTCGCCTCAGACCAGAAGTGATCCGCAGGTTGCATGACAAGATCGCAGAGAACTTGTCATACAACCTGCAGATCAATTCCGGCCTGAGGTGAGGCACTGGGTTTCGCGCTTTGCGATTCAACCAGCCCAAAAGGAAAAATTCGGAATTAGTTGTTGTTGGACCTTGGACAGTATTTGGGATTGTAGTATTTAGTTTACGCAATGTTCTGTTTAAAGTTCGCCGGCATTGGAAGTGCAATGTTATGCGATCACTCTAACGCACAAAAACCGGGCTTTCATGCTCAATTCGCCATTAAATAAAATGCACCACTGTGCAGCCAATCTTCTTGATAGTGATCGAAAATTGCGAGTGCCCCTTTCCCCCGATTATGTCGTCATGAAGAGGCCAAAGACTGTATGTATTATTGCAGCAATCTTGTGTCGAACGCCAGTGCCGGCTCGAACAGTCCCCTGCGTGCGTCGAGCACCGATAATACACAGCCAGCAACGCAACAACGCAATGTGATCGCACAGGGTGATACCACCGCTGTGATTGACCGGGCTCAGTTGACCTATGAATCGAAATGGTTGGTTCGGTTGTTTATTTGTTGTTGGGAGCAAAAAATGAAGAATATTAGTGCCGTGCGTATTTTAAACGTTTTATGCGCGGCGTGTGATGAGAAAGACTTGGGACACGTCCAGGTCAGTGTAATGCTTTTACATTTTTGTGATGCGACATGTGCGACAGAAATTTGATGTTCATTGCAAAATGCCTGAACATGGCTTAAAGTTATACTGAATGCTGCGTTTTGCAAATTCTTCGGAACCAAAATGGACTGACATCGTGAGATATGTACTAACGCGACGTCTAATAAATTTCATTTCATTTTCATATTCTGAACTTCATGCTGACATAGTCATGGTCAAAGCTATAGTGAACATTTTCGTCATGGTCTTAACTACAGAACGCGTTACGTGGTGGAACACATTTTGTCTGATGGGCATAATTTACCAAATGTCAACCAACTGCTGTTGTTCACTAGCAAGTTTGCACGTCAAAATGATCTCCAACAATTACTAAACCAAAATGAAACAAGGCCATCAGTCGATTAGTTCATTATTGATTCAAGGTTCATTATTCATAAAGCTTGTGCTGCTCTTTATGGTCAACAAAATGGTCGGATCCCGCTCTGTTCACTGTGTAGAGGTTTGACTGTACTCGCACGTTCAGGCATATCGATGACTGATTTATGTTTTTTGGCAACTGTCCAATACGCAGTGCTTACCCGGTCCTTATTTCTTCCATCCAGCTACCTGCGGGGCCAGACCGTGGTCGTTGAGGCAACCGATGTTGGTAAGATCATGGCTGTCATTCAACAGATCAACACTTCGGAGGTAGGTTGGACTGTGATGTTTCATTTTTGCTTGTTTTTGTTAGACCATCGGCCGTTTCGTCCGAAGCACTCTCCCAGAATTGACAACAATATGTTCTTTTTTTGCCACATTATTTTCAATTGAGCACTGTTTTTTTACGAGCGTGAAGTTTGTTCCTCAGCACCGTATGAACAATTTTACGCTGATCAAATGTCGTGCTTCAACCCTATCACCGAACGCGGGTAAAAACTTGCGAAAATCATTGACTAGTTCATTTTTTACTTCACTTTTAATGTTTTCTTATGATTTTAACACTTCCACTTCATTTAATGTGAGACTTGATCCGTTTCAGATGCTGTTGAAATCGGTGGGCGAATGCAAACGCATCTCGGTGCAGCTGCACGAACTTCATCAGGGCAAAGTGACGCTCAAAAAGCGACCGTCATGATGTCGATCTGCTTGGTTATTGTTCGACTGAACTATTTGCATCTCGTTTATTTTCTTTATATTAATTCATACGTGTTGAACACACGATTACTGTACATATCTGGCCAGTGGCTATATGCACAATTTTATTGAATAAAGTAATCAAAATTTAGTGTTCAATATTTTTTCTTTTATCGGTAAATTTTTGTCCGAATGCGTCTGCTCGAGCGCTTATCGCAATATTGATGTGCTTTCTTGACGTACTGTATTGTCTTGTGTGTGTGCACCAGTGGAACGGTGTGTTTATTGCTGTAATACACACGTTATCAAATCGTACCAGCTTGGCGGTGCTTTGTGTGCACATCTGAAGCATTGCGCACTTCCACAGCACACTTGCACAGGATTGCGCAATATCTGCGCGCTATTGCAAACAAGTTGTTGCATCAAACCAGTATGGCATCCGACGAACAGTCATCAAGCGGCCAGAAATCGACGAAGAAAGAACGAAAGAAGAACAAAAGCAGCCGGTGGACGCCGTTGGAGACACAGTTTGGCATGCCCGCCAGACAGGATAATCCGTTCTACAATGCCAGGCAGACGGCCAATAATGAAAATGGTTGGTTTTGGTTCGGCCGGGAAGGGTTGGCTTTCTGTCACTGACTAGTGTTTCGTAAAGCTGGGAATTATGTGGAGCAACCAGGCCCAAGGAGCTCGGTCGTGTCTGGTTTGCGCGTGTCAACCGTTGTGCAGCCTCTATTGTGACTGACACTTCACTAACCTGTCAAACCTATTTACAGCATTTCTTGACCGAAAATATTGTTGCGATAATGTCCCTTTGAAAGAGAGTAGCGTAAGGAATGGAAAGTGTGACATAAAGCTTGTGGATCGATTGCGCCCTCCTCGGTCATGTGGCTTTTGTGTCAACGATGTGTCCACATTTCCTAATGCCGCTAAATACGACCAAAAGTGTCAAAATTGTTCGTCACACAGATGTGGCCTCATCCAGTGACTATCATCTCCATCAGTTCGATGTTGACTACGGCGAACCGCCCGGTTGGTTGATGGAGCACGTTATGGCCACACAACAACAACAGACACACATGGTTGAGCAGGTTGGTAATCGTTGGATCTGTGAAGCGCTTACAGCCCAACTAAGGGGTCACGTGAACGCTAACCAACACGCTTTATGTGCGCTGTATGTCAGAATCAGTGATACAGTTAGTCCAGACATCGATAGCTAGAGGGGTGGTGAGCCCGCTAAACACATGCTAAAATAGTATTTGGGTGCAGTATTCGCCCATCCAATTCGCCTTTCACCTGCAGATTGTCACTGTTCTCTGGTGAATGTTTCATGTCTGTAGTGACCAAAAATGACGGGTGGCTATCACGTCACAGGATTCGCAAAGGCAGTTGGGAAGAAAGAAACCAAAAAAGGGCATGTTCATTGTCTGATTGTCCGTCACAGGTCCTTCGCACCGAGCTGAATCCGAACGCCCAGCCGTTTGTGCCCCAAAACGCACCACCATCTGCATTCGATGTTGCGGACAACAACAGTGATGCAGTGAATGGTGTTGCACAACACGCAGATGCAGCAGCGCACCCGAAACCCAGAGCGCGACGTCAACCGAAACCGAAAAGGGGAAATAATGAGGACTTCGAGAGTTTGCGCGGTTGGTCGACTGTTCTGGCTTATTTTAATCAGTTGGTCCTGAGACTTTGGTGGACGATTTCTCGCGTGCGTGATTTTCTTTTGGTCCTTTTTTGTGAGATTGTTTTGACACACTCCACTGTGCTGTTTTGACTAGCCTGGCATTTCCTCCCAATGCTCCCCTGAAGAGCAATTGTTACGCTGGTCAAAATTATTGCGCCATTTCAATCACAAAATACGACCCAAGCGAAAATTGAAAAATTATCGCGTGCGCCAGATGTTCAGTTCAGTTCAGTTTTTATTGGTGTTTACCCTCTGAACATGAGGCCTGTTACTGGGCCCTTCATGAACCATCGCCTGTTGTGGCTAACTGACGTGTGGTCAACTCAGGTCATCAACTAAAGTCGTCAAAGCAGCGCTGAGTGAGCGCGAGAAATAATTCAGTTGACGGGTTTAGTCGACGATGTGCGTTGACGCGTTGAAATCAGCCCTATTTTTCTTGCAGAACGTCTGATCGGCGAGCTGGAGCACGAGAGCTACGAGTGCATGATCTGTTTCCAACCAGTGGCCCGATTCCAGTGGATTTGGTCGTGCTCGAAATGCTATCAAATTTTTCATTTCCACAAACGCATCGAATTTAGTTGTATCACGAAATGGATCAATAAATCCCTCGATGAACAGCAACCGAATGAAGCTGGTTGGCTGGGTTTTGGTTGTGTCCATGTTAGGACAGCTGAGATGCCGACCTCAAGTTTGACGGTGTCCTGTACAAATGCCGGTTTGGGTTACACGTGACTTTTTCGTGTTGACGATGATTGGTCCTTTTCCGATCCCACCATTTCGACCAGCGTAAGAGAAGATTCTTATTCACAGGAAACTGTTACGCTAATCAAAATTTGTGGCATAAGTGCTCCGTCAAAATATTTGTAAAACTCGCATGACCAACTCTACTGTTTCACACATGATCTTACATAATCCACACAGGCTGGCGTTGTCCGGGGTGTCAGAATGTCAACACGGCAATCCCATTGGAATATGTGTGTTTCTGCGGCAAAAGCACACAACCGCGTGCGAAACGGGGAGATACGCCACACTGTTGTGATAAGGTTGGGGGAGGGGGTGGTTTTGTGGGGGTGGAGGAGAAAAAAAAGGGTTTTTTTTGGGGGGCGGGGAAATTGGTTTTTTTTTTCCGGGAATTTTTCCTGTGGCAACTTTTGGGAAAAAAAAGGTTTTTTCCAAAAATTTCCGAAATATTTTCAAACTAGGAAACAGTTGGTTGTTTTTTCCAAGTGCATTTTTAGCCGGTTTCAGTTCAGGCCATTTCCCGACAAAATTTTCTCCAAAATAGACGTTTTTGGACCATGGGTATCCTTAAGTACTGGAAAAATATTTGGAAAAAAAACGGTTTTTTTTCCGGAAAAAAAACGGTTTTTTTTCCAAAAATATATTTTGCGGAAAAATACGCAAGTATAGATAAGGTTGGTTCCATTTGCACTAGAACCAAGCGAGAGTTCGTCTCTGGACTCAAGAAACCTGCAGTAGTCCTGACGTCAGTCACAAAAACGCGGTTTTGGCCTTCGATGGTATACGCACTGTTCTGCAAAAGTATTTTACCAACCATTTTGTTATCTCAGTCATCTGTTGGTTAATTCCAAACGACAGCTAATGTTGTCTGCGCATATATATAAAATTATACTATTTCAAAAATATTTTACAGTCAGCGTAAAATTAGCAGAAATGAAAATAATGGGTTAATAACTGCGGGTGCGACTGGACAAAACAAAGTGAGCGAATAAAATTAAAAAAATGTTGTCCTTTGCGATGAGCTGCATGTACACACTTAGTACCAAACTTGCCATGAACAGTCAGCGTGCCTTTCGAAGGGTTTGTTCGCTGTCTTTCGGAGCCCTGCTTGTTGACTGACCTTGACCATGTCAGTAATGTTTCACCGCCCTAACACACACACAATAGGTTTGCGGTGGTCAACGCGGCGTTGGCTGCGTGCATCCATGCACACTACAATGTCATCCCGGCCCATGCCCGCCGTGTCCGCGGACCACGGTCATACATTGTGAATGCAACAAGACAGACAAAACGGTGCGATGCGGCAGTGCTGAGACGTTCAAGGTGAGTGTGTAATTGAATGGTTTTTGGTGAAATTTCACTCAGTATTTACAACGCTGGTGCCAAACTTGGTAACCGGTCCTATTTCACTTCTTGAAATCGGGGGCATAATTTCAGTCAGAATTACCATTGTTCCCGCACAGCTATCAAAGAACATTTAGAGACAACTAAGACTGCTAGTCGAGATCGCAGCAGTAAATGTCACCAGTAAATTGTCCGTGACCAAAGCATAATTGGACGTGATCCCGGTCACCAATTTTGATGCCGCATCGGCGAATGGTAGCAGAGACCTTAGAATATGTATCTGAGCCCCAACGCTATCTTTTGACTTCACGAATATGGCTGACTGTCACCCTTGTGCTTGACCTGTGATTGATTTAGTGTGAAACGGTGTGCGGACGTGAACTCAACTGTCGGGTGCACAAATGCGACAAGATATGTCACGCTGGACCGTGCTCACTGTGCACGCAGATGGTCGACAAATGTAAGCTCTTGTCTTTGATAGGCCTATTTCTGTCGGTTAGGGCTGATGGTATGGCGCCAACTCAAGTGGTCGACTTGCCGTCGTCGTCTCCAAGCACTCCTAAATGAGCGATTGAAATTATACGTATAAGGAAGTTGACGTTAAGAGTTGACAACAGTGCTATAAGCCAAAGCCTCAGTCACTGTTAGGCATTGAAATTTTCGTAGTGTATGTATACTTGGAGATCGGATCGGACCTGACGTGCATTTTTGTGTCAATGATATTCAGTTTGTGCCATCCCGTGTCTAATCCATTGTCCACGCTCACAGCATGCCACTGCGGGGCCGTTGAACGGTCAGTGCGTTGTACGACCGATACGGACTTTAGTTGCGCGCAACCATGCCCGAACATGTATGATTGTGGTAAACATGAATGTCAACGGTCGTGTCACGCCGGTGACTGTGGACCGTGTCCATGGAGTCCAAAGGTTGGCTGGTGCGTGTGAACTTCACACTGTGGGGACGCAAAAGGGGATTGTGGTGTGACGTGTGTGGTCATGTGGTGCATTCACACTGACGATTGTGTGGTGCACCGCGCGTCACTCTGTTAATATATATAGAGACGAGAAACCGAAAACGCGCTGCACAATGCACACACACACACACAAATGATAAAGTATGGCGATAGTTGCGCTGTTTGAATATCTTTCCAAAGTGTCGCGCCCGCCACACCAAATGTTCTGAAATGAATGTGAACAATTACAAAATGAAAACAATCAATTATTCACCAGGTGCTCCGTACTTGTCCATGCGGTAAGACCCAATTGAGTGAACTGATGCAACAAGCACGCACTGTGTGCACGGATGACATTGCCACATGCGGTATGATTTGTGAAAAGAAACTGCCGTGTGGACCTGATGGTTAGTGGATGAATTTTGTTTTGGATTTTAATTTTGTCATGGCCCGTGTCAGCTTGGTATCTGACAGGATCTGTTCCAGTTTTCCTCTGTGCCTCTAATTTTGGCCAATATTGAAGTGGTCAACGACAAGAATCATGATATCTCGAACAAAACACCGGTCGAAACGCCATCAGAAAACCTAGAACATCTTCACAGAACAATAAAGTCATGTGATCATCATAGCAGATCCGATAGATCACAAAGTTTAAGACCTGTGGACCTGTCTAATGTTTCTAGTAAATAATAAAGTAGCTGATCTAATTTTTTCCATCCACTCAGATGCTCCACACCAATGCAAACAGTTGTGTCACACGGGTGCATGTGCACAGTGCCAACGCACGACCTACGTGAAGTGCAGATGTGGACAAAGCACCAAGCCTGTGCCATGCACTGAATTGGCTGCGTTCAATGGTCGGTGTTGAGATTGTTTGTTATTGCGATCTTCCCACCATAGGTTCCGTATCTTTATGGGCCAGCGAATATTTTGGGCCACAGTACTTTTTGGGCCATGTGCCCTTTTGGGCCAGCTAGTTCTTGGGCCACATAATGTTTCGGACCCGGAATCTTTTGGGCCACGTACCTTTTGGGCCAAGTACTTTTTGGGCCACAAGTGTATGGTGTACTTTTTGGGCCAGGTACCTTTTGGCCCATAAAGAGACGGAACCTCACCATTCATGTGGCGAATCGATCGGGATACACGTTTTCGTTCACTACGCCCACACGAGCCCGCCGATTTCGGAGGTGGCAGATCACTGAAACACTAAGACGGGGCTGCTGATTTGGGAAATGTTACACGTTGTATAATGCAGCATTGTGCATGAGGATTTTCTCTTTCTATTCGTTTCTTAAGCATACTACCTCCGAAAGCGGGCTCGTGTTGGCGTAGCTCTATATAGAATATTTACTCCACAGAATGATAATCAGAAAGTCAAAGTTCGACTGGGGACCGAAAACCGTTCACCAGACACAGGGTTCACTACATGTGGAGGTGCACTGCTGAGAGGGTGGACTGTTTTTATTTGAGAAATTGAAAACAAAAAAGTCTTAATTTCTAGCACAAGACGAGCCGGTATTGTGCGAGCGTAAATGCAAACGAATCAAATCCTGTAAACAGCACAAATGCATGCAGAACTGCTGTGTGGATACCGAACATTTGTGTTTACAGGTCAGATTACATTGTCTGCGCATTTTGTTATCTATTTACTTTTTCGGACCAATTGTTTTGTCGTCAACGCAAATCGTCGACTCTGGGCGTCAACTCAAGCGAGCTTGAATGAGCACAAAAAATATTTACACGGTATCAGGGCTGAGTTGACGACGTGAGTTAACAATGTGCCTTGAAAACATGAATAACAGCCTTTTTTGGACCTCAATATTACGATTTTATTCGTTTTTTGTCAGATTTGCGCCAAGAAACTGAGCTGTGGCCAGCATCCATGCGAACAACTCTGTCATTCCGGCCGATGTCCACCATGCTTGCAGGCCGGTGAGTCGCTGTTTGCTTTTATTACTATTTTTGTCATTATAAATTCGGATAATAATTTGTGCCGTACGTGAAAATGTACTTACTGCGTGTGGTTGGTTACACACACCGGAATGGGGTCGCTGTTTCGTTTTTAACGAAATGTAGAAAATCAAAGTTCAAGTTGTACCTAATCTGCGGTTTTTAGTTGCAATTCTAAAAATTTTTAGTACATATTGCACCTAAAAGGTGTCTAAAAACCTATGCTCCCAGTGCCAATGTTGGTAAAGTTTTACATTTGCGGTTATGAACACAGACTATTGTTGAGCTGGTCATATCGCAAGGGTTGGAAGTGCCAAAACATATTGACATTGCAAAATGTTTCACGGTCAGCATTAAACTGGAGTAAGAAAAAGGCAAGCTAATATAACGTGAAAAATAACAATAGACAAACTTTTAAACGATTGAAAACAAAGCAGCCGACAGTTCCGGCGGAACATCCTGGATGCACATAGACGCGGTGTCAATATTGTGATCGTGTTGTGCATTCGCCCAACACATCACTATTTATGACTGGAATTTCTGAAACGGTGCTCAGAACAGTTCGGTCGACAGCACGGTGTGAAAGAGTCTGGTTTCAACTCGAAACATTCCATGTTAACAGCATACAGTGTTTCATGTTTACAAAGACCTTCATACCGAACTCTTGTTCACACCGGTTTGAAAATTTCATCGACCCATTCGGCTTGTAGTAATGTGGTCAAATCATCTCGTCAAATAAGGTCGTCGAACACATGTATTAGTTTTCGCGCTCATTTGGGGCTCATGTGTTCGACCACTTTATTTGACGAGATGATTTGACGACAAAACCATTAGCCTCCGATTCCTACGTCAGATTTCACCGAATTGACGTGTCACTGTGGTGCGAGCGTGATGCACCCGCCAGTTCCGTGTGGCACCCCGCCGCCCGTCTGCCATCGTACGTGCACCCGCGCCCACGATTGTGCGCACCCGGTGGTGCACAATTGTCACGCCGAGCCCGCATGCCCGCCGTGTACGTTCCTCATGCAGAAATGGTGTCATGGAAAACATGAGGTTTGGAGCTATTGAGCATTTGGTAGCTTTGTGTGATGAAGTTCTCGTTGCCTTATTTCTCGTACTACAGCCAGCTTATGCTGTATAAAGTATCAGATGTGCGTAGGTCCAGTAGCTTGGCCGAGAACTGGTGAACGGCACAAAAATCGATAATGCAGCGCAGTCATCGGGCTCACATACTGTATCACTGAATGCGGAAACTTGCGTTGTGCTGATGCAGAGAAATTGTACTGAGCTTGCTGACCTCCAACGGCAGTTTGGTCTAAGCCTAGATCTGGGGCTGAGCCTAAGGCCCAAATCCACGCTTGGACTACCCTTTGGCCGAGCTGCCCACCCAATAAGCAGTTTGCTACATCACCCATTCGCACGCAGATGCGCGCCAATATCCCGTGCTATCTATCGTCGGTGTCGTGTGGTCACGCGTGCGGCCGTGCACTGTCCTGTGGTCGTCACACGTGCACTCGTATCTGCCATGAAGGCGCATGTGACACTGAATGCACACAACCGTGTCAGAAGAAACGCAGCATGTGCGCGCATATTTGCGCCGAGCCTTGTCACGATGTCGGGAAGACGCCTTGTGCCACGCAGCCGTGTCAGGCGATGGTAGGTGCTGGTGGGGGGGTTATGTTGGCTTGTTTTGTTGTTTGACTGGAAATTTGAGTGTGTGTGAAGCGCTTGTTTTTGGCTGTCGTTTTCGAGCTGTGTTCACGGATGTGTGGTGAGGACTTCATTCAAGCCGTGTGGATTTATCCCAATCCAGTGATGTTTCACACGCAATATGTAGACATTACAATGTAGGTTGTGGTGACGTGTCGTTGCGGTCGTATCCGCGATCAACAGTCGTGCGCACTGGTCGAGAAACAATGGCTGCGTACACTGGCAACCCAGCAACAGCAGATGCAGCACAATCAGCCGCAGACGGGTGGCGCTATCAGGATATTGCAACGGGAGACGGACTTGGACAAGTATAAATGGTGGGTTTATGTTGTTTTTTCGGCCACGAACGGTAGGTAGATAATCAAACTCGGTGATCGGTTTCGATACGCTCTGTCTTGGTTGCGCGATTTTTTTCAACAATAGCAATATTTCGACATTTACCGATGTGACAAATTTCAAACACAGTGAAATTGCTTGATCACCTGTCTGAGACAGACATTTACGTTGGCCAAATTTGAGTGCATGAGTAAAGCTCGCCATGTCAAGTCGAAGAATCATTTCATCGAAGTTTCATTCATATCCTTCAATCTTCATATTTTTTCAAAAGCGTGACAATTCGTGATAATGGGTCAATTTATTTATTTGTCACGTGGATTAACGGTAGCAGCGACGACATTACCCTGGGTGTGCAGGGCAAGAGCCGACAAGGAAGCACAGTGTCACGCCGACAGTCAAGAGCTCCTGCCGTTATCCGCATTTACAAAAATAAGTAAATAAATAGACAATACTGCAGCCTTGTGTGCGACGAGGAGTGTCTACGCGAACAACGCAATCGTCTGTTGGCGGACGCGCTGTGCATCCCGACCAACTGCACACAACAACAGGCCAGCTACACCGAATATCTCAAGTCACAACTGAAAGTGCTGCCAACGTTCGTCACGCAAATCGAGAAGGACTTTGCGCAGTTGATCATGGAGATGGACACTGTATGTTACATTGGTGGTGTGCCAAATGTTCTAGTAGTTTGCTCTGAACATGTCGTTATCCGGTGCATTCGCACTGACGATTGCCTGGTGCACCGCCCTTCAGTGAATGAAAACAGTTTGAAACGGGAACCGAAAGACGTGCTCACTTGTGGTACACCGTCTTATAGTATATAACCATGCCAGCCGGTGCAACCCTTGTATGTGATTGTACGGCAGTTTAGTTTCCAATATTATGACGTCTTTTGTATCTAATCGAACATGATGAACATTATTGGTGATGACAGAGATTGTCGGTTTCGCAATCACTACTTCACGATGGACAGAAATTCGAACGGCGATGCACACGAAAATATATTCGTAATATTAGTGCTGTGCGTATACATTCAACAACAATGTCATCGAATTGCAGATGAAACAGCCGCGTCGCAGTATGACGTTCGCGGTGATGGACAGAGACCGACGGCGGGTCATACACGAATACGCCGGGTACTACCAGATTGAGACCATGTCATATGACTCCGAACCGAACAGGAATGTTATCGCCACGGCTATAAGGTATTCTATACTGTATGTATGTGTTGTGAAATATCGCGGAAGAGATTGTAGAAGGTGGTCGAACCGATTTCAATCCGGTCACATCACTTTTTTTACTTGCAAAAGATTTGTTTCGAATTAAATTGGTGCCACTTGCATATGTGAATCAGCCTATAGGATGTTTATTACCGCAAAATGTCATAGTCCCATTGGGCTTATGTGTTAGGAATTGAGATTTCAGAAAAAATAATTTCCCATATAAGCGCCACTGTGTACGTGCATATGAAATGTTGCTGAAAATGACCGTTGATGGGGTCTTGTTCGGAAATCTTTGCGAACAAGTCCCAACTTGGGACTTATTCGGGTGTGGGGGCTGATTTGGGCTTCTCTGGTCTGGGAGCCTCTTGTGTTTGGCGAACTTGTGGCGGCAGTGAACAGTACAAATTTTTGTTGTCTGTTGGACGCATGATCTGCACATCTGGGACAATAACAACCACGTGCACAAAACTACGCTTCTTACACGCGCGGCACCATTATTCAGCATTTTGTCCATTACAGAGGCCAAAGTCGTCCACCCAGTCCACTTTTATCGTCTTTGATTGATTTAAGACGAGTGGCCTCGTGGACACCAAACACGACCACCGGCAATACGAACACAAAGTGAGTGCGGATGTTTCATTTATGTGTGGATTTACGGTAACAAACATCTTTGTTACCGGATCGATCTATACTTTTGTGTTCCCGTGACCAATATTGAGCTCTTGGTATCATGGCCCGATCGATTTAGTCGCTTCTCTTGGACGGAACAGCGGCATCCGAGAAACATGTTTGCTTGATGCAGGTCTGAACCCAAAAATGTTCCAAATTGTGACCTCATGAAAAAGCAGTATCCGCTGTTCTGTTATGGCCCAATTTCTCCTCAATTGTTCCTGAAGTTGGTTGGGTGACTATTTGCGTTGGCCAATGGTACAGTCGTCAACTCAAGTGGTCAACTCTCGTCGTCAACTAAAGCAGCATCAAATGAGTGCGAAAAATTACACAGTTGACTACAAGAGTTGACAATCTAAGTTGACGACAATGCTGTAAGCCTTTGCGTTGACGAGCCTTGGGAATACAAGCCAATCTGTGTTCAGGTCGATTTTGAAAAAATAAATGGGAATAGTTAGTTATTACACCATGTGCATTTATTTTATCCAATGTTTCAGTGGCTCCGGCATGATTGCATTGAATGCAGCACAAGTTGTGAAACGCCGAGCCGGACCGGACAACTAACTATGGAAAAATTGTAGGGAACGTTTTGAGTTTGAAATAGTGATTTTACAGGAGGTAGAAAACTATATGCGGACCTTTATGTTTATTACGGTGTTAGGTTGGTGATCCGTTTTATTGCTCACTTATTGCCGCCGCTCTTGTGGTCTAATGTTTATTTGGGATTTTTATTCGTGTCTTGAATTAACATGCATCATATCATAAAAGAATGTACTGAAATAGAAATCGTCTCAAATAGAAAACGTAACGCTCTTTTAACAGATTTTTTAATCAACAACACGTTTTTACAGTATCAATAAATACGCAAATAGTGATAAAGCGAACAGAGATCATAAAGCGTTATCAGGATAAAGACATTGTAAAGATAAAAAAGAAAGTTATAAAAAACGCAATCAGACATGATCAATCACTGAGCAATAGAAATCAACAGATAAAATCATCGTTTGGTACAAAGTCAAACCTAAATATCCAACAAAAATTGCAACGGAAAGCTGAGAAAAATAGGAAAGCACGTTGTTTCGTTGAACATGTGAAATCACGAATGCACCATCATGATTATGCGCAGATCAATCGGGCCATGATGATACCAGAGCTCAATACTGATTACGGGAACATAAAAGTGAAGTTGGGAAACAACACAATGATATCAATACAGTAAAAAAATGTGATTTACAAACAAATTATTCAGAGTACCGCAAAAGTAGCTGACTTTGGCCCACATTCTCGAAAGCGCCAACGGGGGCGGTTGCGCAACAGTGTATTTAACATATCGCACGCTCCCCACTTGGGTCCGGAAATTCGCTTTTATTCCCAAGGTGTGCGTGTGTTGAGTCACGCTGCCGTTCCGCGCAACAAATGGGGGTCATGCTTGCTCGTGTTTTGGGGGCGCAACCGCCCCCTGGTGGCGCCAAACAGGAAGCTATTTTTGCAAGACCCTTTATGAATGCAACAAATGAATCCACTGAAACGGTCAACCTGTTTGTCCGTCGCGATACTACAACCGCGTTATTTTTTTATGGTCGCAAACATCGGAATGAACAAATAAGCTCAATCATACCCATCAACAAGATACAGGTTGTCAGAAATGTGAATGCCGGTCACGTTGCACCAGGTGGTAGTAGCTGGCCTAGAAAACACCAAACTTTGTATTCAGTTCAGTATATTGGTACCGCGCGCATCAGCACAGTGGACGTGACGTGTTATATGGGCAGATTTGGGGTGCGCAATTGTGCAGCTACCAACACCGGTGAGCTCTGTGCGTGCATCACCTGTTTACCAAGATATCGTCGCTGCGAATGCACAAGATGGTTGATGAGCGACGCCAAGCAAAAAATATCCATTCAATAATGGGATACGGACAAAAGCGCGGGTTTCTACAGTATTTTGTGCAAAACCGCTCGTGGACAAAGCCTCGACTTAGGCTTAGGCCAGGCCCACAGGCGCATAGGCCGTCACGCCCGTTCCCACCCACCTCGAGCATAGTGAACTGGAATCGAATCAGATCGGGCACATTGGCGTGTCTGATCACATCCTTGATCAACGCCACTTCGGCGCCCAAACGTTGCAGCTGCGCACGCACGACCACAAAGATGAACACCTGGCAATAATGGATAGATAGACTGACTGCCTTTTGTGATGTTTGACCTTCTGATGTGAGGAAAGTAGAAGGATCAAACTACGTATATATTTGGTTGGCCGATCTTGTGCCCGAGTCTTTTCTCATCACTGATATTTCTGTATTTACTAATGTCACTATTTTCGACCAGAGTAAAAGGTCGATGATGGGCATCATGTTCCATACAGTCCAATACGATAAATAGTCGACAGAATAAAGGCCAAAAGAGTGTCACCCGACTGAAACTCACCGGATGCAAATCGTCCATCGACCAAACATGATCCGGACTCTCGCTATAGGAACGGACGCACTGCAATAAGCCAAGACTGTGAAACATTACAAGACACATTTGTTTTCTTTGTTCGTGCACACGATCAAATGCTGGAACGTTACTATTGTGCGCATGAGCCCTGCTCAGCCAGTGTTAAGGCCAAGTTCTCACGATGTTCCTGTCGCCATGTATTTGGCCACGTGTGTCTCGTGTGTGCACGGTCACTGTCGTCAAATTACCGCGTCAAATCTTTTCATCACATGATATGTATTAATTCTGGCGCTCATTTGGGGCTCATGTATTATGGCTTGATTTGACGAAAAGATTCGACGAATCGATTTGACGACAAAACTGTTAGCCCACGATTAAGGCGCGAGAATGAAAGCACATCAAGGCTTACTTGTGCATACGATACTAATATTCTGGGAACAACTACATACCCGTGTGATCTCTTCAAAAGTCTGCCCCAGCACACGTAGCTTTTCGAACGGAGACGTCACGCCGCTGAAAATCCATTTAGTAAGAAAGATGATATTTTTGCCCAAATCATTTGTGAAAAAGCACAAACAACCCTGTTTTACGCCCACCTCAATTTCTGCAATGTGTCAATGGCCGATCCATAGTACTGACATCGGGCGGTGGCACACACAAATGGGGTGTCCAGCTCGTTGACTGCATTTAGTTCGATCGGCCATAATTTTCTGTAGCATTCGTTTATAACCGTGGAATATTAGTGCCGTGTGTATAAGTATAAAGGTTCTACAGTGGTTTTACACAACAGTACTCGATTGTTATATACAGCGTAACCCTTTTTAAAGTGACCACAGTGAATCCTTCTGTGATCCCCAATTGGCCGTAAGCAGAGCTGTGCAAATGTTATGTAATTATATTGTGACACATATTATTTTGGGATTACATATATTAAACAAAAATTTACATATATTATTGTATTAAAAAAGCCGTCAACCTCCAATTGTTTGTCAAAAGGAACAAATCCTGACATGTATTATTTTCGCTCCCGAACAGGTCTGGCCGTAAGTGACAGAAAATGCCAGGTAATGTAATCATCATGTCGCTACAAAGAGGGTAGACTGCACTTGTATGATTTCGCTCTTCAAATGTTGGCTCTTCGCCCAAACATCGCCACAGAACTGACACTGAACCAAGCTGTGCGTGTGAAAGTAGCGCGTGTATAGTCCAACCACCAGCTCATGAGACGACTCTTTTCAAAGCTTGCTTGGCCAGATTCAAAAATGCACCGGATACACGAGTTTTCGCAAACAAAAGAAAGAGATCGGGCTGAGAGATGTGATGACAACTTCCAGCTGGCTGACCTCAATTTGTTGCGTGCTTACGCGAACAGCAACGTGTTCAGCACACAAATGTTTTGGAAGTCAAAAGGGAATTTACGCACCGAGGTGGAAAGCGTGTTTTAAAATAATACGTGTGTTTCTCTTTCTTTCATTTCCGAAATACGTAGTACCTGAGCATTATTGGATCCGCACAAGCCAATTTCAAAAAAGTCGTCTCATTCATGAGTTCGTGGCTGGACTATATGCATGCTTACCTTACACGGTGGAACAATACATTATTTCTAAGTATAGTGTCCAACAATCTAACCTGTCCACTTCAATTGTGTCCAACAGTGCAACATCACTTTTCGCATTCCACAACGTCACCCGTTGCCAGTACTGCCTGTCCAGTTGTTCGTTATCGATCTGCAACGAAAACACGATGATGTTTCAGTGCCTAGCGTGCACGATGAGTGTTTCACGCACACTCTGGTGCGTCCCTGCACGATATCCGAACACCACAACTGCTTGATTGCCCGTTTCGAACAGATTTCACAGACAGGTGGTAGACCAGACCATGGTTGGTTTGGTTTATTGGTTTTGGGTGGGGGTGGGGGTTGGATGAATGTTTGTTTTCGCATGCTAGCGCCAGGAGAGAGGAAGATCACGGACATCAGGACAGATCACAGGACATGTTAACAGAACTGAAAATTATGCATTAATCCTCGTCCTCGTCAAACGACAAATGTCGGGCTCAGAGGGCATATTGGGATCAGTCCATATTGTCAACAGTCCAGAACAGATGGTGGGTTGGTGATGGTCCGTCACTTCCGTGTACCACCATTTAGCGACGTGGCTGGCGTCCCCAGGCTGACGTGAATGCGTATCGAACGAGACATCGCCATATCCATCCCGTTGACCGCATCCGGACGCGGTGGCGATAGAGCCCTAGACCAGACCATCGTCGGTGCCGAATGCACCAAATGGTCACGTGCCCCAACAACACCTGGCTTCTGCGCACAGCCCCAATGTTCCAAATCAACAACACAACAATACCTGATACAACGTGAATATGGTCGCATAGCACTGTCTGTAGACACGGCCGCATAGCCAATGTCCCAATGAGTTGAACCTGGCCGTCGGTAGTCCGAAAGTGGTCGCCTGTTCCTGGCCTGCGGCCGGAACTGGCAATTCGCCTTGATGTTCAGGGCTGTTTGGCTCGGTCGACGACTGACTGCAGCTTTGATGATGTTGCTGTTGTGGTTGTTGACTGGGGTCGTCGTCCGGGAACAAACTCTCCGGGATCAGTGGGAACAACAGTCTGCAATCAAGATGGTCGGTGTCAAACATTTTGATCGCACCTTGTTTCTGCTTGTTTTCACTCTGTATATTACGGATGAGTTGTATCTACCGATGATACTAATTTTGACAAGCACTAAAGTTGCTCAAAAGTAGAATCTTCACGCCTGCACACATAAAATGCATACGTTTCTCAACAACAAGACTTGCAGAAGTTTAGAAAACGAACTGAATTTTCACCGCCTCTCACAACGACCCATAGTTTGGTGCGAGCGTTTCTCTTCGCTGTTCGCATTTTAAGCTTGCGTCAACTTCAACTACCTTTACCAGCGTGAATTCGCTTTGTGAGCGCATGCACATTCCAAAATATTTCGCGAACAAAAACTGCTGTCTTCGACCTCGGATTCGAACTCAGGTCCTCCGCCTAACAGGGGTGCCGTTGCTTCACCACCTTACCTCAACACATCATACAGTCGTTTGATGATCGATCGGAGTTCGTCAGCGGCTTGCGGCAGCATCCTACTGTGCTCAGCCACACCCAGATATCCGTTCTCGAACACTTTGCACAAACCGATCACCAACTCGGACCACGGATGCCATTGCACCAGCATTGTCTGCAAATGCAAATATGATCAAGTCGTCAACTCACGCCGAATGACATGTGTTATTCGCCGCGCTTACTCACGGCTGAGGTTGAGTTGATGACTTTAGTGGACGTTCTGCGTTACCCACATATCAATTGGCCCAAATGGGCGGGACACGATGAGATCCGAACAATGGAAATAACAGGGATCCATATGAAAATGTCTGATAGGATAGGATTTGCCTTTGTCATGTGACTATATTCTGAACAAATTCCAGGACTACTGATGCCACTGATTTCGTTCAACCAGCATGAAGTTGTTGCCTAGGCGGTCAAAACCGGTGGCACCACTATAGCTCGAAAATTACTCAAAGTCAAAAGAAGTGGCGTGACCAAGGCAAATATCCTATCGCCAATCTGGTCCAAACGTCCAATAGCCAAGTAACCGATCGTGTGTGAGCACTTGCGTGTGTGTCACGCGGATGGCTCCAAACGCTTGCCTCAAAAAACCATTAACGCCCCAAACATGCACCAACCTCATCACAATAGTCCGTCACCATCCTGACGTATCGTGCGCCCCACGGCTGGTCGAACGGGGGAATTCGGTCCAACACATCGCGTCGTGTCGGTTGGTTGCGACGACCGATCGATGTGCTGCATTGATCATTGGTTGGTTGGAACTATTTTCATGTTGCATAACACAACAACAGAGCGCAATTTTTATGACAAAAATTGTTGCACGCAGTACTCAATGGCTATCTGAAAAAAAAATCCCGCGCGACGCTTGCAAGAACCTCAGTTTTGCTATAAAAGCGGCGTTTTCATTGGTATTTCGGCACTATCGGGTATCGGGTTATTTTCGAAGTATCGGGTATCGGCTTTTTTCATGAACTGTCGGGTATCGGGTATCGGCATACCCCCGATACCGATCCCTAGTTGGCACAATGTTCAAATTTCACAATGGATGCAGGTACACACTACAGTGTATGGAATGCATCAGGGCTACGGGCGCCGCACTCGAAGTCGATTTTTGATGGGGCTGGAATTTGGTATTTTCATTACCATCATAGAAAATTCGACGGTTTTGTCATTCACTCACTCATGATTCATTCATTCATATATGAACCACAACCACGATTCATATTCATGATACCTGCAACCAGGGTTGGGCAAAAAAAAAAATTTTTTTTTTTTAAAAAAAAAATTTTTTTTTTTTTGAGAAAAAAAGGTTTTGAAAAAATTTTTTTTTTTAAAAAAAAAATTTTTTTTTAAAAATTTTCGGGGGAACAAAATGTTCTAAAACGTCCAAAAATGGCCTTTTTGGGGGTTATTTTTTGTCATTTTTTCTCAAGGGTCGAAAAATTTTCTTCACAAAATCACCTTTGGAACATGTATTTGGTACCTAAGATACCCCAAATGATGTTATTATACCTTCCCGTAATACATGGGACACAGTATGCATGTGCCTACATGGTACTTCGATGTCATACCCCATCAGGTCGGTCATATACGACTGATTCAGCTACCCGACAAGTATTTCTGCAGCTTATATTCTCAATTCTGTGTGGTTTATGAGTGAATCTTGCTTATTCGGCCACAAACTGCTGTGTCCGATACCACAGAGCAGCAATCAGCGGTCCATATCAAGCACAGACTGTTGGATCGCACCGAAATGACGTAAACACCCTTGATAAGTGATGCAAACCAAGTCACAAAAGTGACTTGCCAATTAAAGTTGCATTTTTTCGCGATTTTGCGCGTTTTTTAGGCAAATTTGGTAAAATTTCCCCGAATCTCAGACTTTTTAAAAAAAAAATTTTTTTTTTAAAAAAAAATTTTTTTTTTTAAAAAAAAAAACTTGTTTAAAAAAAAAATTTTTTTTTCCAACCCTGCCTGCAACTGCCCTGGTCTAAAATAAACGAGCATGATCAAAAATAACCAACCACAACGGTTCCAGTCTGAGTTTGGTCGGCGACAACGGCGCCCCATCGGCAATGTGTCCGTTGACGCGCGCACTGGCGGCCGCAATCGCTCGCCACAACACATCCGGTTCATGTGCATCGGCCGAATTCGGGTCGACGTCGAGGTAGTGCTCGAACCACGCTGTGAACACGTCACGCCACCGATCGTCACCCGGCACAAACTCGCACGTCGATGATGACGCACTGCCGTCCATGCTGAATGTGGGCAGCAAAAATCAGCAACATACTTTGTGATTCGACGATCGAATCTGTCTTCTTGGTCGTCAAATGCTCATCACACTTATTGCAGTTGGCGTACCATTAGTGAGCTAGCTGGCAACAACTCTGACGCTGACCGAAAGCAGCGCGTCATAAAGAAGTCACTTTATCAAACCAAATCCAATACGATCAAGTCAACGGGTTTCACACCACTGGCTCAAATGGCCAAAAACTTGCTGTTGGGCCGTATGATTAAGCCTGAACGCAAGGCACTAAATAAAGTTCGGAAAAAGATAAAATAATGAAACAACTTTCTTTGAGTATCAATATCATCGGATTTTAATACAAACCCCTGAACTGAGACTCAACACGAACTGATTGATGATGGCGTGCTGTGTGGGCGATTCAATGGGCGCGATCGCTTTCTGATACACGGCCGAGCCGGAGATGGCCACTTGACCGGACAACAGTGAACCGTCGAAACAGCCATCGATGCTGTCGCCGTTGCACAGACGCAGCACACCCTGATCGGGAAAGGCGATTGGGGTTTAGGCATTGAGTAATGCTCTATCATCTATTCATTCACATGATCGGGATCTGAATTATTGTTCAGCGTGAACATTCGCCACATTGAGTCATAATTGAGACCAAAGACAAACTGGGGACCAAAATGTGGTTCAAACATGCATATTAATTTTACAGCACACAAAATTGTAAACCACAAACTCTCTGCCAACCTTTCCCGCCAGCACACCGCGTCCGTTCATTTCACCGCTGAACTGTGTGCCGTCTGCAAGAATCACTGTGCCGCGCTGAAATGAGCGTGATGTTTCAATTTCACGATAGTCATATACAGTCAAACCTCTGCACAGTGAACAGAACCGGACTAACAGCGCAAGAGCCGTAAAAATAAGCGTCGCCCAAACCCGGGCCTGATCGTTTGTTCGCTATGCCGAGATCACTTTCCGGTGTTCTTGGTGTTTCCCACTGTCAAGATATTCACCGTGTGGAAATTTGACTGTCTGTCTAGCAAATTTGACCTGTTGTATGTAATCCTATGTGATTCAATGTTTCACGCCCTGCCCAGCCACACTTACCGTAATAATGCCGGCATCGAACCGAGCCTCGTAATATGTGCCGTCAATCAACACCAACGTGCCTCGTCCGTGTTGTTTATCGTCACGCCATTCGCCCAGATATTTCTCGCGTTGCGTCGACAGCACACCGTAGCCTGAATTGGCAAGGCAAAAACTTGACGTCAACGAGAGCATAAGATCGTGTGTTTCAAGCTCACGTGGCCATTTGGTGCGCTCGCGCTGACGATGTCAAATTCAAAATTGTGTGTGTGGGTGGAGAACAAGATGAAACGGGCAAACATCACTGTCACTAAACGCGCTAATCCGCCTTACTTATTCCTAAACTACTCCTCAGGCGGCTGCTATTTTTGAAAGATTGCGTTCGTCCCGCTGTTTCGTCGCGTTCTGTGCACCAGATCTTGAGTGGACAAGATTTCGCACCACAGCAACTCATCGATTTCGCTCTCTTTTCTTTACCTTTTTAAAACAATTTTTTGCTATCACAAATCAATTCATTTTGGCATCTAACATGTTGACTTGGATGTCCCAACAACAACATCATACACACAACAACTAACCGTGTCGCACATCATTCATCCACGCACCAACATACGTGTGTGCACTGCACCTATACACACCGTGTCCGTTGCGTTGGCCGCACTTGGCGAAGCCCTCGTAGTAGGACTTGTCGTTGTAGCTGAAAACAAGACACAGTCTGCTCTCCATCGTAGTGAATCTGGCGGTTTGATTGAGAATCGATCTACCACAGAGACAGATTCACTGAAAGTGCACTTGTCTTTTCCCTCGTCTGTGAAACTGGAGTTGTCTTCTTCCCGGACTGGACATTTTGGCAGCATGGACAAATGGAACAAGTTAATGTTTCACACACTAACGTGATTCGCACCAATCCGTGCAGCTGGCCGGCCTTCCAATGCCCGACAATGTGCAGGCCGTTGTTCGCATGTTGCATGGTGCCACGACTGAAACGAAATAATGATGTTGTGAATTTCGGCAAATGGATGCTGCCAGCAACAATTGTTTTTTGTCGAACACCGAACTTGCAATTGAAACATCAACGAACCCGTGCATCAGTCCATCCGTAAATCGACCAGTGTACACGCGGCCATCCGGCCAGGACATCTCGCCTCTGAAATACTATAGTCTTTCATTTTATTCTCGGTCCAAACAAAGTATACAGCAAATGTTTCATCGCAACAGCAGCCATCAAGTAACACGCATGTTTCGAGCCACGTTGTCGACCTGTTGGTTATCACCCACGACGATGACTGCTGTTTTCAAGGCGTTGAAACATTTTCTGTATACCGCCTCTGGACTCTTATAAAACGGAAAGACTATACAAAGTGCATTATGAGCACACAACAGGGTGGTTGACATAGTTACGTAGTTTCCCGGCCTATATTACAGTGGTCAACTGGTGGTCAAACCACTTCGTCCATTCACTTTGTAGAGTCGTCAACTCACCCCGAATACCATGCATTAGTTCTCGCGCTCACTCGGGGCTGCTGTGAGTTGACAAACTGATTTGACCACTCTAATATCAGCCCATACCGTGCATGTGGCATTGCCATCAGCCACGTGCCAACGAACTCAGCACCAGCATACAGTTCGTGTCTGCCACTGAACGTGTGTGCAGCCTTACGACGTAGTGGCGCTGTTGACGGACTGTCGCTCAATGGCGGGTTACTGTAGACGCCGCCATGTAGATGTTGCGATAGTGCTTGGTGCATTGTTTGGAGGAACTCGGTCTGAAAGGGGGTTATATTGTACGTTGTGTGCGTTTGCACGAGTAGTTGTTTTTTATGCGAGCACAAAACTAGCTCGTGTGTTTTGAGGTCAACTAGTCATCTTGTGCATTCGTACTGACGATGACCTAGCGCACCACTTGACTGTTGGAATGGGCAAAAACACACGCTCTACAATTCACGTTGCATAATGATTGACGCACACTTATGACATTGACTGACAAATGTTGTTTAGCCAAAAATGGGATTATATTTCAATTTCACGTGGTCAGCAGTAGGCGCCCCTTATCGGTGGCCGTCAAAAACGCCGAAAAAATGCCAAAAAAACCACCGAAAAAAACGCCGAAAAAAATAATGCCGAAAACAAAAAACGCCGAAAAAAATGCCGAAAACAAAAAATGCCGAAAGAAAAAAAAATGCCGGGGATCGAATTGGGATTCACCCACAAGTGAAACATCACCCCACAATTGTAAAATCGGCCAGATAAAGGAAACGTTCACAAAAGTATGGCTGCCAAGGCCTTCATTCAGGGTCAGGCTTAGGCTTAGGCTACCAGCCAGGAAGAATTGTCCAAATGAACGAAACATCCACAAAAGTACAAATGCTCAGGCTGTCATTCAGGATTAGGCTTAGGCTTAGGCTGCCAGCCAGGAAGACCTGTTCACATGAGGAAATATTTACAAAATTGAACGGCACTTGCCTTCATTTAGGCTTAGGAAAAGGCTGCCAGCCAGGAAGACCTGTCCACATTAACAACATATTCACAAAAATGGAACAGCACAGGCCTTGATTCAGGGTTAGGCTTAGGCTGCGAGCCAGGAAGACATGTGACCAAACGAGAATTACAAGTTCAGTCCGAATTGTACCAGGGCCATTTTTGGTGCACGAACAACATGAATACCCACCCAAAACGAAATTTCATAACATTAGAAGCATTTTTTAATTTTCGGCATTTTTTGTTTTCGGCATTTTTGTTTTCGGCATTTTCTTTCGGCATTTTTTGTTTTCGGCATTTTTTTCGGCGTTTTTGACGGGAACCCCCTTATCACAACGTTTGTGATAATGAAAAAAGTAGATCTTGATCAGCCGACCTTGGCTGCAGCATCGCTCAATTCAAACAACAAATTGCTTTCTGGCACCAGCAGCTCGATATAATATCTGAAACAAAATAACGCATGCGTTTCCCAGCTTTGGCACGATCTAGTTACAACACTGAGTCACACTCACTTGGCCTCTTTTGAATCGATCGTTTTGCTGGAATCGACCCAGACCAACGGATATGGGTAGATGAACGCATCTTTTTTCTATAAAGAATAACATTTAGAATAAATATAGAAGATGAAAGTGAATGCAATGCGATGTCGCATGGGCATAGGAGAGAACATATGGATTATCGAGTCCCAACTCTGCCTACACAGTGAAAATCACCGACTGCGTTGCTTCCCATTCTAAAAACGTGGATTTTACGCGCTGAACGCAAAAAAGAATACTGTTGGCTGTATGATACAGGTTACTGTATCCAGGTTATTGTATACAGGTTAAAACACTGCCATACACTCCTTTTACTGTATTGTCGTTGATCAACGCTCGAGCGTCGCTATTGCGAACCCACCCTGATGACAATGAGTGCATCCGACGCGATCACGATATGTGTCCATTGTCGCTCACTGCTTCCGTCGATTGACAACCACAACACGCCAGCATTGCCGTTGCGATGGAAACATTTGAGCACAAAACGACAACGAGTTCGAAGGTTGGCTTGCTGCGAACGGATAAATAACTCGTTATTATTTTTATTAAGTTTGCCATTAAATTTAGTGCATCTCCTTGGTTACAATCACAAGATTTGTTTTGCTCCGAGCATGTTTCTAGATTTTATGGGCATCATCAACTTTTTTCAGTGCAGAATTTGTGTGTCAACTGCGAAAACACACAATTACTGATTTGTCACAAAACGGTGGCAACAAATGAACTCAAAATGCCCTCAACAGAAAAAAACTCATGTAACCAAGGCAGGTGGATCCGGCCACCAAATTTAACTACAAGACTAATCCCATTCACCCACATTCAATTGTGCATTCATGCTGCGCCAATGTTCGTCCGTCTTCTCAGCCACATTGGTCACATTGGCTGTGACCAACAACAACACTTTCCACTCGTGGAATTCGTACATGATCGTGGTATGCGCCTATAAAAATGAATGCAATATTTAGCGTCTGTCGTGCGTATGAGACACCCATACCACGTTTGCTCGTGTGTAGCCCGTCCGATCTGGCAGGCTAAGCAGTGTTTGGCCTGGTTAGTTCTGGGATCAACCCCCAGCGGACGGAGCAACATCAAAGTGGTGTCGTGGGTCAACCCAGCCTTCTATCCCTGAGAAGGGTCGGTAAATGGGAAGCAGCAATTGCTCCGGGTAACAGGCACCTACCCATTAAAGTCACCGGCAACGGGTTGTTGGTAGGTCCCTCGCGGAGCCTAAATTCTGCGGAACGCCTTTACCTTTACCTTTATGAACGTAGCTTTTATATGCACATGTGCGTCGAAAACTTTGCCAAAGCTCGTTGCCTTGATCAGGTGACTATTTTGCATTAAGGAGATTAGCTTCATTAGTAAATCTCCAAATAACCCTAATTCTGCAAGACCTTACCTTACTGTGGCCCTACACCTAATCAAGCGCAGCACAGAACCGATCCGATCACCACGTTTGAAACCGAAAACAATTTGCTGCCAATGTTGTGGCAGCCTGCTGCGCCAGTGTGGGAAAGCCCCGCTTAGTAGAGGCTTTTACGAGTAATTTACCATCAAAGGGTAAGGTAATATATTTGGCCAATCTTCAGCCCAATCCAATATGTTTCCCCACCGCACCAACTTTATGCCCCTCAAAGCATCGCGCCACGCGCCGCAACAGGTCCGAGTATTCGCTGATTCGTTGGAACGGCAGCTGGAGCAACTTTCGCAATTGTTTATGCGGTCGACGACTTTCGGTGTCGTAGTCAAGTGACAGACGACCAGCCGACGCGAACAAAGTGTCCCTGAATACGAAGGGCGAATGTTAGAAATTCAAAGTATTCAGTATTGAATCATACAAGATAATGCACATTTCGCTCGATTGACGATCTGACAGATCGTTCGTTCTCCACTGAGCCTATTCACTTCAGTGCAAAATCGTGCGGACAATTTTTAACCATCAGCCGGTAATGGGTTTACAGACAAAATAAAGGGCCCATCAAGGCATGAGAGCAAATTAGTTCAGCGCTAGTGTATATACAACGCGTGAGGCATTCAATACAATTAGTTTCTTTTTATCCAGGGCATAACGCTAACATGACAAAGTCACCGCGACGATAAAAGTGTGCATGCGCCTGCTAAAACAACACGCACAGGCATAGTACCAAAGGCCAATGCTGTGATTGCTGGCCATGGCCATTCATTGATGCTACAGTCGCTATCAACCTCAGCGCGCAGAGAACGCACAAGTGATGAGCGCGCGTTCAACAGCCCAGCAAAATGACCACAAAAATAAAGGAATGAGAAAATAAGTTTCTGGTCGGTCGGTACTGAACTGAGTGTGTGGTCTTAGTTTTGATGACTGGCTTGCAGTTTTGTGCGCAGCAGTGATGTTTTACTTGAGCAATAAGGTCTGCTCGAGCTCCTCTTTGGAGGTCGATTGGCCAGCGGTATTCGCACCGACGAGGCCTGGCACCTCGCCTGTCAGTGACAACAGGCCGAAACGGGCAAAACTCACTGCTGTTACATTATTGTTGAGACGCGCAAAATTTTGCGATTCAATTGCCGATATCGTTGTGATATTCACCAGACGAAAGGCCTGTGCGTTGATTGAGGCATGTGCATCATATTAGCTATCAGGTCAAAGGACGGTAGCCAATTCGCCATTTTGTAATTATCTAACGGTGACACCTAACGTCACCAAAAGTTAACGATCAAAAGCAACTTACACGCACGCATCCTGCAGATGCACAAATACGCCCAGAGCGGTCATGTGCGCAAATGTTTCATGCAGCGTGCGCACGGATTCCCGAAGATCGGCATCAAGCAGAGTCGACAGTAAACAACCATCAACACTGTCCGGTGCGAGACATTCACCTCTAACGAATGCCTGTCGCATTGTGTGCACGTTGTGCCCGACCGAGACTAGGAGTTGGCGAAGTGCCAAGGCGTACAGACGCAACAGAGCAGCGGCGTCGTCGGTGGCGGCTACAATTATGGTAATATAGTAAATTGCTCATTTCGTTTCCTCATAAACTTTTACAGACGCAGGGAAACTGCGGTTTGAAGTCGAGGCAGGCAACAAGCTCAACACAGTCAATAAGCCACGCAGCTGGCTCGCGTGTGTTTCGAATGTTTCAGTTGCACAAGCTGGGTGTGTTAGCTGCGTGGCTTGTTGACTATGTGTGTTGAGCTTTCGCACGCGAGTTTCCCTGCGTCTGTACGAATGCATGAGGCAACGAAATTAGAAACTAACTATACCATCCAAGAAATCAAACTTGGTGACCTAACCGGTTTGTTCTTGCCATGGTCATGTGACTTTTTGCATCAACGATCTTTCGAGATTTACTCAAGCAAATAATTTCGACCAGCGAAACAGCGTATTGTTGGCAGTCTGCTAACAATTTAAAAAGCCAGTCTATATTAGTCGCATCAGTAAATCTCTAAATATCCCAAATGCAAGTCACGTGACGAACGAACGCAAGATCGGACCGGGTCGGTATCCAAGTTTGATTACACCCATGTACTGTATAATACGTTTTTATGATTGCTAGTTTGCCTTTGCCATTGCGTTCCCATCATTTCTACTCGTCATGAAAATAACGAGTCCACCAATAATGAGTATAGTCCAACCACGTGCTCATGAGACGACTCTTTTTAAAGCTTGCTTGGCCAGATTCAAAAATGCGCCGGTTGCACAGGTTTTCGCAAACAAAGGAAAGAGATTGGGCCGAGAGACGTGATGACAAGTTCCAGCTGGCTGACCTCAATTTGTTGCATGCTTACGCGAACAGCAACATCGTTCAACACACAAATGTTTTGGGAGTCAAAAGGGAATTTACGCACCGAGGTGGAGAGCGTCTTTTTAAAAAATACATGCATTTCTCTTTCTTTCATTTCCGAAATACGTGGAACCGGAACATTATTGGTTCCGTTCAAGTCAACTTCAAAATAAGTCATCTCATGAGTTCGTGGCTGGGCTGGACTATACATCAATAATGACCATTTTACATCAAACACCAAAGAGATGCGACGTGCAAGTGCACAACGCCACACCTTTCGCCCGAAGATGTTCCACCAAGTGCACGAGCTGACTGAGATCGCGTGCGAATTTCATTTCCGTGAATACAGCGTCCAACATCACATTTGCCAGCTGCGTGTCGTGCATGTCGACGTGCGGCCAGCACAACGCCAGTGCTTGTTGGCCACACGCGTCCACGCCGACTACGGTCACTTTCTGCAATGCAATTTACAGATTGTTCTGATGCCGAGTGCAAAGATGCAAAATTTATATCAATAATTGTGAAACATCAATCTAGTCACACACACACATACCCAGTCGATGCCGGTCAGTCGTTTGGTCGACACTTTGCTTGTTGTTGATCTGTAAAACAAGTTTCACAAAATTGATCAAGCAAAATACCTTCCATTCAACAAGGGGGCGCTGAACAAAACAGCGGGCTGCGATGGCCGCTATCGTAGACACGACTAAGCTTAGGCTTCGGATTACACGGCCGACTACCCACTCCAAACAAGCTTCTTTTTAGGGCACAGCGTTTCTCGAAAACCTGCTGTAATGGCCCTCGGACATGGCACCCAACAAGAGGTGGGGTGAATTGGCAATCGGTACATTTCTTCCAGAAGGATATGTAAGCCACATGTCCACGTCCGTCGCCCACGCTTCATGCCGGCAGCCGGTCAGTGTTTTTTCTCGGTGAATTCGGTGATTTCGTCTCTGACGATTGGCCGGATCACCGAAGCTGTCAGGCGCTACGGGCACATAGTTTTTTTTAGACACTTTTTAGGTGCAATTTGCACCTAAAAAATCAGAATTGCACCTAAAAATTCAGGGTTAGGTGCAAGGTTGCACCTAAAATTTTGGGCCCTTGTTTGCTTAATTTAGCATTTATACAGCATCTTTTAAGGTTAGAAAGCTTAGAAACAAAAAAATGCGCTGCGCGGCTTTTCATTCCTTCCAATAAATTCCATCGAAGCATTTGGTCGACATCGACAAAAAATATTGATCTGATTGATTGATTTCGTACACAGTTAGTACCTGGTGTGCTGGTGATAAGATTCAAAACAAATACATGCTGTACTAGGATCAGTGTAGTTCCTGGTCCGGCGAGGCGGTTAGTGAACCTACCCACTTTGTCGGTGCGGCGGCTAGTGTACCTCCCTGTGGGGGGAAGACCAAAATTCAGGAAAAAGTCCTTTGAGGTAAAAAATTTGACCTATTTTTGCCCTTTTTTGGAAAAAATTCTCCATAAATAGGGTATTTTGGCGACTTTTGACAACACCCATTTTAGGCCTAAAATGCCCATCTTGGGCTAAAAATGCCTATTTTGGGCAAAAATTGCGGCGGTTAGTGTACCTGGTGCGGCGGTTAGTGTACTGGTGTACCTTGGTCGCGGCGGTTAGTGTACCTTAGGAGGGGACCCCCCTCCCCCCAGGAACTACACTGACTAGAACTAGAGCAGAGCGTGACAACAGTATTAGATACCCACACAGTAAATGAACAGCGAAAGTAATTGATTCGTACGTGACCCCCAAATGTGGATATGGTGACGTGAAAATTTTACTGTTTCGTTTTCTTCTCAATCGGTTCTCAATAATGAAACTAGTACAAAATGTGCTACAAAATGTTGAACTTTCCCTGAAAAGTTTGCTTTTGCTAAAGGAAAAGGCATTCATTGCGTTACAACTTTATTGAACTTCTAAAAGCACGCAAATAGCATTGAACACACAACCTGGCAAAAATAGCCTAAAATTGGCGTTTTTTGTCCAAAATAGGGGTTGCACCTACTTTGGCCAGCTTGCACCTAAAAATTGGGGGGTTGCACCTAAGTTGCACCTAGTGAATTTTGAAAAAAAAACCCTGGGCATAAACAGCCACGTGTCACTGGTCTTGCGCAAAGCACCTTACCCTCTGACCAATAACATTGGTATTTTTTGCTTCAATGCAGCCCTCAAGGCAACCCAGTGCTTCTGTTGTACCCAATAATAATGTAACAGCAGTGAGTTTTGCCAGTTTCGGCCTGCTTTCACAGACGGGCGAGGTGTCAGGCCTCGACGGTGTGAACACTTCTGGCTAATTGACCAGTAGTACCATTATACTGTCATAAAGAACCGTTTTTTATTTTTCGTGAAAAAAATTTTTCCAAATACTTTTCCAGTACTTAAGAACGTAATTTCGAAAAATATAACAATTTCAGTACAAAATTTGTTCGAAGTGACGAGTGTTCTAAAAGAGTGTTGAAGTCAGTCGAAAACACTTGGTTTACACGCTTTTTGGCCCATTTTGGGCCGGTTAATTTTCGTGCTCGAGCCAATTTTTCACTAAAATCGAAAAACTCATCAGTTTTGCATTACAATTTTTGGCAAATTTGGAATAAAGTACCGATATTTTTTCCGATCAAAAACCGAAAAGGTACCCACGGAAAAATAAATGGAAAAGTATTCGGGTCTCGGATTAAACGGTTTTTTTTTCGGTTTTTTTTCCGAAAAAGAAAACCGGTTTTTTTCGCTTGCCAGTATAAGTACCATACAACACAATCAATTGCAACAGAAAATAACGCACGTCTGGTCATTCCTGGAGGCATAGTCCCGTCCGGTGTAGTACAACGTCGGGTGGTTGTCGCACCCATTAACCACCAACAACGTGAAGTCCGCACCCGCGTGCGCATCAAGAATGCTTGATTGGGAGCCGACCTGTAATAAAGCTTGTTGGGTCACTGCACTGGATCTCGGTACAAACTGCGCTTTTCCGACATGTTGTTAGTGCATGCGTGCCCATGTGAAAGTGAAAGAAAGGGGAGAAACAAACCCCAGGTTTTTGTAAATTACCAGGTACAATTTCCACCATGAAGTAAGTTTGTAAAGCCGCAAAAATTGCCAAAAGTTTCAAGTGCAGAAAGCAAAAAACTTGAAAAAGTCACACATTAAACTGTTCGCAACAAAAATAGGCAAGCAAACAATACGCAAGTAATCGGCAGCATCCAATAAAATGAAACACATTTATGTGCATGCAGCCAGCGACATACAAATGGATCACGATCTTACACGTCTGCCAAACGTCGGAATTATGATCGAAGGTGGTTTCCTGCGCGTGGTAGTCGGCGCGGAGCACTAAATAGTCAAACTAACAATCAAGAAACAGCAACAATACAGTACACAGCAAACAACCAAGCATTTTACGGATCGTGTGCAGTGGCTACTTGGTATCAACACCTTTGTCCGCTTCAGGCAACTTGATTCCATTGTGAGTAGTGCACAAGCAGAAACAACACAGCACACTAAAGTGTTGTGGTCATGCATCAACCAAGCCATTAATAATTATATTTATTGTGAAATTGAAATGTTTCAACTAGTCATTGTGAACCCAACCCACCCTCAACACGGTCGGCACGGCGCAAGGTTCGGGACTGACTTGTTTGAGCTGATGTGATTCGTTCGAGCCCCACACAAACAACTGAAATGAGAGTGGTCTGATGCACCCTCTTCATCACGAAGATACTTACTTTTTGTAGTGGAACACTACAACATTGTATATAATGGACGTTTTTAAACGTAAGCGCCATTTTCGTCCCCGATTAGCCGCTAATCTCGTAGTTACCAACCACTCTAAGGGTGGAATTTTCAAACCGGTGTTGTAAACCAGCGTTGGGTGTTGTACGGTCGGTGTAAACCTCGGTCGAAAGATCGGTCGGTGTAAGCTGGATGTGGACGTGAAACATTGTCTGCTGTTCACTTGGAAAGTTTCAAGATCACACTGAGCTCTTTCAAGCCGAGCTGTCAACCGAGATTTACACCGACCTTTACACCCAAATGACGTTTAAACCGTTAGTGCGAATTCTTCATAATGATAGAAAATGGCCGATCCCGCGGTCATGTCACCATAAACAGGGTAGACGGCGCATAAACTCATTGCGACAAAAACAGAACTTTTGTTTCGTTATTATAAATACAACAAAATCATTGAAAATTAAGCATTACGGGAAGGCACAGCGAAACAAGTTGTTTGCTCATATGAAGCTAGCCAAACAAGAAATACAACAAACCTCTCCAGTGAGCGTGAGTGCGATTGTGTGTCGATTACCAGCGGCCACTTTGATCACACCAACATCGTTCAGCCGTTCAACCAGCCACGGCTGGCGGCTGAAGTCGAAAGAAAAATAATTGGAAAGATGGAAAACTCAGAATGTTTGTGTTATTTATTGCAATACAAGACGCAATACATTTATCGGTGGAACAACGCAAGACAAGATAATCAGCTAGGTCTGCCAAGGGCACGACCACGCGCACGTCGCCGTCGATAAATTCTGCTTGCAAAACTTGCAGCAACTTGTGCATACGATTGCGCTACTATTACGAATGTCAAAAACATGATGTCACCAAAATACCACATTGCATTGTTTCAGAGCCGGAGAAATTTTAAGCAGCCTTCCAAAAATGTTCCTTCGTTGGCATAAAATCAACAGAAGAAATTCACAGAAGCAATGGATCAGCTTGTCCGTCTTCTAGAAAAAATCCAAATGAAAAATTACTTTCATCTCACCACCACTGAATATCAAAACTAAAACATTTAAAAAAAATTCAGTTGCACACGCGCACCGTTTCACAAAATCGCCGTGACCCAGCTGTCCGTACGAGTTCGCACCCCAACTCCACACCTCGCCCATTTTCATTCGCAATTTATTACTCTTGTTGTCGCGCGCAGTCGAAGTGTCAGCTGGCATTTTTTTGGCCGCGTGCTCGGCCTCCGGCTCGGAAAAGGCTGCAAATTCAATTGATAAAATTGCAAAATACGCTGCTCACGCGCATCTCGCGATTGTCGGGCCCAAAAATGAACAACCTGCCCCGCCGTTCATAATGAACATGGATCTTATTCATGGATGATCCCAAGTGTAGCAACCGACCGTTTTTGCTCTCTCGATGGCTAACCGAAGATGTCTGACATTGACCGCCGATCGGTCACTGCGAAGAGAATAGTCTGTATAATGCATGCTGTTTTCACAGGCGACGAGTGATGGTGCACAAGATGATCGTCAGTGCGAATGCACCAGGTGACCGACACAAAACCAGACCCAACCCAGCCCCCACCCGAGTCATCCGCATCGTTGTTGTTGTCCGAAACATCAGACGCATTGTCGGACGGACTGAGCGCCCCACTCGGCCATTCGACGAACGAGAATCGATCCGGTTGACTGCCGATGCGACTGCGGCGCGCCGTCAGCCACGATGTGATGGTTTGTGATCGACCACTGCAACTTAGTGGTGTAGTTGGGGGAGGGGGGTGGTGGGGAGGGAATGGCGATTACCCCAGCCCCCAGTACTCGGTATTTTCATTTTTTTTCACCCAGGGGTATCCGGCATACTGACCTTTTGTCCGGGGGTATCCGGCTCTAAAATTTCTCCGAGAAACGTCAATATATGCCATTTTTAAGTCCAAAATGCTCAATATCGCGTGCTCCTGCAAGCATAATCCCTAAAATGACCATTGTTACCCTTCATACAGCAATTTAGCTCAATTTTAAAAATTCAACTCCTTCAGACGTGTGCATTTATACGCTTGGCATGAATATTCCAGCTTCACAACCGTACCGTGTGGTCCTGTTCGACTGAGACAGGGACGTGGGTCGCGGTCGTGCGCCAGCGCTTGGTTCCCCACCATCATCGTCCAACGTCAACGATCCCAATGCCAATTCGGTTGTGTCATCATCATCGTTCGCTGTTTGTCCGTCGATTATCAGAATCTCGTCGTTTTCATCTTGATGATGTTTCATGCTGCTCGATCCTTGCTCGACCACTGCCATGTGACGTCGATGTTTCAATGGAACCGACTGTAAAAGAAAAAATTTTCTTATATTTAGATTTACCACGCTGATCTGTATCGAAATGGCAGCCAGGTGATCGGTCCGGTTCGGTGTTGTATGTTGAGAAAAATTAGTCCAGTTTATACTGGCAGACGGAACAAAACCGGTTTTTTTTCGGAAAAAAAACCGAAAAAACCGTTTTTTTCCGAGACCCGAATACTTTTCCATTTATTTTTCCGTGGGCACCTTTTCGGTTTTTGATCGGAAAAATATCGGTACTTTATTCCAATTTTTCCAAAAAATTGTAATGCAAAACTGATGAGTTTTTCGATTTCAGTGAAAAATTGGCTCGAGCACAAAAATTAACCAGCCCAAAATGGGCCAAAAAGCGTGTAAACCAAGTGTTTTCGACTGATTTCAGCACTCTTCAAGAGCACCCTCGTCACTTCGAACAAATTTTGCACTGAAATTGTTATATTTTTCGAAATTACGTTCTTAAGTACTGGAAAAGTATTTGGAAAAAAACGGTTTTTTTCGGAAAAAAACGTTTTTTTTCACGAAAAATAAATAACGGTTCTTTATGACAGTATAGTCCAGTTGCCCTGAGAGAGATAAAACGGAAATTGACGATTTGGCACTGGAAGGCAAGGATTTTCTCAGGATTCGAGTGATAGTAAGCCTAAGCTCATGCCCAAGCCTCAGAAAAAGGAAGGTCAATTTTGAGACTGGAGTACCTTTCCCCAAAATGCTTCGGTGTTCGATCAACATGTGATTGGGCCGTGCGTGATATTTTTAGCAAAACAGTCAGTGTGGGTCTCGCAAACCACAAAACTGGTACCGAACCTAACCGATCGTCACGTTCAATGCCGCTGGTCATATTTGGTGTCGTTTCGCCATTTTGTCAATACTTTTATCGTTCTTTTTCAAGCAAACAGCCAAACTTACTGTGGCAGTGGCGTTCAAGGTCGACAAGCGAATGCGTTCCAAATCCCGTTGCGCCTCACATTTTGGACATCCCGAAGCAGCGATCGATGCGTGCTGTTGTGGCGCGTGTCGATATTTCACTGAAACATCAACAAATCGGGAGTGTAAAACACACATCGCGTCAATAAACTGAGACACATTTGGTCGTCTTGATATTTTATACTTATTTACGGCAGCGGGACTGCACTCGGCTTTGGTGTTTTTTTCGCAGGTAACTTATAACGGGAAAGTCGATCTACCCGAACACGAGCTTCGCTTACATCAGGTCATAGTCAGTTTGAATGCACCAGATACGCATAGGGTGAGAGGTCAGGGGGGAGTACCTGACATCTGAGAAAACGCCGACACCCGACAGTTCTAAAAATACCCGACACCTAGTTTTTGAACCAAAAACAGAAAATTTTACTCATTTGCATCATCAATGCAATTTTACCTCAATTTACTGAATTGAAGTTTTTCAAAAGAAATAAACACCAAAATGTTACATTCTGCGCCTTCGGGGATACATCAGGTTCGAAGAAAATTTTCCCTGAAAATTCTTCTCTCAGCAAAGCTGATGTTTTGAACCGTAAGTGTCGGGTGTCAGCTGTCGGGTCCCAAAAAACCGACACCCGACATCTGAGGGACTCGACACCCACACTTTTTTTGGCACCCGACATCCCTCTATCCCCAGATAAGCACGAGTGTGCAGTCACTGTAGTGGCTGGGGGGATGGGGATTCCCCCCTAAGGGATATCTATCTCGAGTCAACCCTTAGGGGGATTGGGCGGGAAGGGTATCTATCTCGAGCCGACCCCAAAGGGTATCTCGAGTAAGTAGATTTATGCTTTTCAAAGGCAAAAATAGGTGTTTTTCGACCTCGGAACCTCTAAAAATCGCGCACCCAAAATGGTCATTTTAGGCCAATTTTCGGCAAAAATGTCAAAAGGTACCCATGTTTAGGCCAATTTTGCAGTAAAATTGCATGCAAAAAACGGCCTTTTTTCGCCTTTTAACGGACCATAGGGGTATCTTGGGTAGCCTCTGGGGGGTACCTCGAGTAACTCCGAAACCTTCCCCCCTAGGATATCTCAGGTCGATTGGCCTGCCACCACACTGTGTGCAGTGCACCCCGAAAATACGCATGAGCCTGTTTGATACTGGCTGCCAGCCAGTGTAGTTCCTGGTCCGGAGGGGAGATAGCGACCCTCCGTTTTTTTTGGAGGGGGAGATAGTGTACCCCCGAGGGGGGAAGGGAGAAGACCCAAATTCAGGAAAAAGTCACTTTTTGAGGAAGAAAATTTGACCTATTTTTGCCCCTTTTTGAAAAAAATTCCTCATAAAAAGGGTATTTTGGCGACTTTTGAGAAGACTCACCCAAAAATCACACATTTTAGGCCTAAAAATGCCCATTTTAGGCCTAAAAAAGCTATTTTAGGCAAAATTGGGGGAGATAGTGTACCCGGAGGGGGAGATAGGGGGATAGTGTACCACCTGAGGGGGAGATAGCGTACCCGAGGGATGGGACCCCCTCCCCCCAGGAACAACGCTGCTGCCGGCTAAATGTACTACCTAACCACCTTTGATGACGTTGAGCTGTCCATCCGACATCGCATGTTGCATACCATCAGCGCAGTGATGTTCATGCGCCTCTACGCCCTGTTCATCGTAACAATCGGCTGATGTTTCAATCACCACACAATAATGTGCTTGGCCAGCGCACATGCTCAAAACACGGCGATTGGCGCCCCAGGGACATGGGTGGACGGGTACGGGTTGCAATTGCACACAATCGCCGGACATTGACACGCCCCATTGCCATAACTGGAAGGGAATACAGTGTCGTAAAAGTTGCTCCAAATAACACAAGCAATTCAAGACTTTCTTTTTGTTCAAAAATGTTTCAAAAGAAAACTAGCGGAAGATTTAAACGAAAAGAATATCCCCAGAGTCAACCTAATTAGCGGCGCGAAATACAAACAACCAGTGTAGTGGCTGGGGGGATTCCCCCCTAAGGAGTAGGTACCTTGCAACCACCCCTTGGGGGTGGTGGTGGGGAGGGTAGGTACCTTGCAACCACCCCGGAGGATACCTTGCAACCATCAATTTATTGTTTTTATAGGCAAAATGGGTGTTTGTCGACCTCAAAACCCCAAAAATCGCGCGCTCCGCGCGCAAACCTCCATATAATAAGTATTTTAGGGAAATTGCCAAAATGCAAAAAAAGTACCAATTTTTCGGCCAAATTTGCAGTATAATGCATGCAAAAAACACCCTTTTTTCGGACCTCAGGGGTACCTTGCAACCTCCCGGAGGCTGGGTAGGGGGTACCTTGCAACCATCTGAATCCATCCCGCCCAAGGGTACCTTGCAACCATTTGCCTGCCACTACACTGCAAACAACTAAACAATAAAAAACGCTATCTTCTTTTTTTCATAAACAATTTCAGCACCAGTGATGTGGTTGGGGGGGTATGGGGGTATTACCCCCCCCCAACTGCTAGGTAGCTTTCTTACTCCGAAACCCATACCCCCCAAAACTGGCTAGCTAGCTTTCTTGCTCCGGTCATCAAGTAAGAAAAGTGTTGATTTTAGTGCCAAAATGACCATTTTATCCCAAATTCGTTCAAATTTTCTCACACGTGCACAAAAATACGCATTTTAAGGCTTATTTTAGCATAATTTAGACCAAATTTTATACCGCTGTTTTTGACTTCTTGACCAATACCCCCCAAATCGGGGTACCCGGCTAGCTAGCTAGCTTTCTTGTGCCGGACCCCTCCAGCTAGCTAGCTTTCTTGCTCGGATCAACTACATCACTGTTCAGCACACACTTGTTGATCATCCGTGAGACAAAGTACGCCAGTCGCAGATGCGACCACCGATAGAGCGCGTTTCTTAGCGTGTTTCTGCGCGAGTCCGTGTGTGCACTGTGACGCCAGCGTGTCCTGTTATTATAAGATAGAGTAATGTTGCTGTATTTTTAAGCATCCGATTCTTCGAACAGCGAGCGTTTCAACGAAATGAAGCAGCAAGCAGGCGTGAAGCTCGCTGTAACGCCGGAAATCAATGCGCTATGCGCAAAGATTTACCAACAAGCTACCTATTCAAAATCATTTTCTCTTCATACATGTATTTTCTGCAACAAACTGTAGTCACCGAAGCACACCAATTACCAACATCGAGCTCAATCAATCGTGGTTGATGGACGAACGGTGAGACGACGCCACATTGGCCGCATTGCGACCGACCCCAGGCGTACACCGCACCGTCCTTGCTGCACACGTAGCTCGTGTCGAATGCAGTGTGCACCGATTGAACGGTGATGCCTGTGTCGTCAAAAGATTGGTTGAGTTTGATTTTTTGGGAAACTGTTTCGCGAACAAAATTGTTTCAAAGAAAACACACAGTGGCCGCGAGACAGACCAGTTTCACTGTTGCAAGTGCCGGTCCGGCCCCGGCGAATAGGATTGAACGAGGGGCTGACCTGGTCGAACAAAAAGGCTTAGGCCGGTCTCACATAGCACGCGGGTTAGCGGATTAGCGGGCGAGATGCGCCCGCTTCTTGCTCTCACAACCTAAAAAGCGGATTACGGGTTAGCGGGCGAGCGAAACTTCTCGCCCGCTAACACGCTAATCCGCTCCCGCGTGTGCTCTCACAATGTCATGTAAATTCGCGGGTTAGCGGGTCCGCTAATCCGCTTTTTACGATTAGGACAGGTTCTAATTTTTTTGCGGGTTAGCAATGGATGCACATGTTTAGAAGCGTATAATTTGATTCCAAAACATGATCAGAGCATTAAACTGTGCTCCCGTAGGTAATGAAACGTGCTGCTTTCACTGAAAACATTTTTGTAACTGATGGACGCTTAGAAACAGTCTTTCCTGTCATTATCTGTCAATTTTCGTGTCCAGGTTCGACCGACGAATGATTATCAGCATATTTCTAAGAATTTATTATGAAAATAAGCAAAAGAACGGAAGTTGCCGTTGAAGAACCGAAGAACCTTGATACATCAAGGGGGGACTGCGCGTAATACTGCGGCTGGTATTGTTTTTGTGTGGCATACCATGCCAAACTTTGAAGCGCTGTATTCGTGGTTCACTGCAAGGAACTAAGCGCCTCTTAACAAAAAGTATTTTCATTTATGATGAACGTAACACGGTAGTATGTACAGTCTACCCCTTATATAGTGACGCGATCGTTAACTTACATTCGCTATGCAGGGCAGTAATCTGGAGGTTACCGGCAAATTAGCACCCAAACTGTCGTTCACTACAGATTCACTACATACAGTATGTGGAGGTTCACTATAGAGAGGGTCGACTGTAACATGTGCATGGGTAGATTTGTATCGTGACACTGGTAGATATGGCACGGTACAGTACCAGAGACACGGCCAGTACTGTGGCTGTGGAGCTTTATCGGACAACATGGCGGAGGGGCGTTATTCTGTGTTTTGTGCCGGGCGATTGGACAAAGCAAGACCACTATGAGCAAGTGAAAAAGAGCAACGCCCGTGCGCCTTTGTGTGTCATCCTGTTCTTCTGGGTAGCAAATTGTTCCATAAGTTACATACCATACTTAAGTACCATGTAGTTCCAGAGAACTTGAGCAAACGGATATAAATAAAATAAATACTGGTAAATTAAAGAAAATGGATGACCAGAGTTTCACCCGCATTTCTGCCTCCGCGTACATTGTGAGAGCAACTGCGGGTTGCGGATCAGCGGATTAGCGGGTCTGCCTATAAGCCGCCCGCTAATCCGCTACCCCGCTAACCCGCTACATTGTGAGACCGGCCTTACTTGCCACTGCCAGAGGTGTCAATCCCCGACAGGTCGGCCCGGCCCGGCCCGACAATGGGAAAACTCGGCCCTGCCCGGCCTGATTTTTTTTTGACCAATTTTTTCTGATGACTTTTTAGTTTGTTCTGAGAAGCAAGGTTTTTGACACAAAAGTGACCGCTCCAAACTAAAAAATGCAAATAATATTAAATGCGGGGCCAAATCCTTACGAAAAACCGAGGTTTTTTTAAATGAAAAACCACGATTTTTCCAATATTTTGAGCAATGTCGGGCCGGGAGGGAAGTCGGGACCGACTAAAAGTCCCGGGGGCCCGGGCCCGGGATGAGGTGACTAAAAGCCCCGGGGGCCCGGGGCCCGAGCCCGTGGCTAAAAGCCCCGTGGTGCTGGCCCGGGACAGGGGCCCGGTGACTAAAAGTCCCGGAGCCCGGGCCCGGTGACTAAAAGTCCCGGGGCCCGGACTTCATGAAAAACGTTTTCGCACTCGGCAGGATTTGAACCCCGACCATCCGGCTGTGAGTCCGAATGCTTGCCACTTCGGCTATACAGCCGTGTTGACCAAGCAGCTAAACACGTGCCTTATAAACAAACAAACAGCAGCACAGTCAGCACAGCTGGCTGGCGCGTTTGTGTGTGTGTGGTGTGTGTGTTGTTTGCAGTGTTGCGCGCGCGTGTCCGATGCGCATGATTGAGCAAGGTGAGCCAACCATGCAAGTGCAAGACAACCATACAATCATGAGCTTTTCGTTTGCCTTGTGCTTTTTCGCATAATATTGTGTTTCCATTTGTTCTCTCTCCACTCATGCTGATTTGTTGTCATTATACACATTTCTGAAACATTGTCAACATGTTGGCATTTTCAACAGACATCTGAAATCAAATGTCTGCACAAAGTGGTTCACAATAAAGCGAATCAGTTCAATCAATCAAACACTGAAACGAGCAAAAGCAGCATCAAGCCCTTAAATTTTGGATGTATCGGTCTCGAACTTCACTCATGTTTTATAGTGACGAACGGCAGGAGCACTCGTGCTTGTAAAGCATTATCACCAACCATGGATGTGCTTGTTCGGAAGCACACCAAATTACATTCACATCACAACCAGTGCACTTTGCCTTAAGTGGGTGAATTGAAGTTATACTTTACCTATGGGTGCATTTAGCGTAAAAAAAATTCTAAGCCGTTATGAAGTAGCATATCCACAAAGCCCCGCTGCTGCAAATCACTGCGCTGTTGCAAAATCTGAGGACCCCAAGTTGAGCTTCATTGCCGTCGAATGATCACTTATTGTAATGAAACGCCACAGATCTATGTCTGGGTTGCCTTGAGGGCTGCATTGAAGCAAAAAATACCAATGTTATTGGTCAGACAGTAAGGTGTTTTGAGGGTGCGCCTTTGCGCAAGACCAGTGACACGTTGCTGTTTCGGCCCGTAACGCCAGACAACTTAGGTGATCCGGGCCAGTAGTCAGAGACGAAATCACCGGTCACCACTGTAGTGGCTGGGGGGGGGATGGGGGGTGGGATTCCCCCCCCTAAGGGGTATCTATCTCGAGTCAACCCTTAGGGGGGGGGATGGGGGGGGGAAGGGTATCTATCTCGAGCCGACCCCAAAGGGTATCTCGAGTAAGTAGATTGATGGTTTTCAAAGGCAACAATAGGTGTTTTTCGACCTCGAGACCCCCAAAAATCGCGGGCTCCGCGCGCAAACACCCAAAAATGGTCATTTTAGTCCAATTTTCGGTAAAAATGTCAAAAAATACCCCTTTTTAGGCCGATTTTGCAGTAAAATTGCATGCAAAAAACGGCCTTTTTTCGCCTTTTGACGGACCATAGGGGTATCTTGGGTAGCCTCTGGGGGGTATCTCGAGTAAGTCCGAAACCTTCCCCCCCCCCTAGGGTATCTTGGGTCGATTGGCCTGCCACCACACTGCCGGTCACAGATCTACATTTGTAGCTTACCTCTTTGGTAACCGTGAAATCTGTGTCGTTGTCAGGTTGCCGCTTTTGTAACTTTGAAACTTACTGGCCAGACTTGTAAATTGGTATTTGACGAAAACCATCTTTGATCACTAAGCCTGTCACGCAACTATAATTCGAAAAATCTATCTCCACCAGTTATCCTTTGGGCTGACGCTGGTGTGCTTACCAAGGACACAGTTGGATTTTGTCATGATTTTGACGTGATTCGTTACACGATACGTGTGAACTAATTTGTGCTTGTATAGTACATTTCTAATTTCGTTACCTCATGCATTTTTACAGTCGCAGGGAAACTCCCGTTCTCGAAGTCGAAGCAGACAACAAGCTCAACACGTAAAATATGTAGTCAACAAAGCCACGCAGCTGACACATACCCGTCTTGTGTGTGACCGAAACATTCGAAACGCACACTAGCCAGCTGCGTGCCATCATGCTCCACATTGTATTCTACAACGTGTAACATTTCCCAAATCAGCAGCCACGTCAGAATGTTTCACCATTCCGTCAGCTGCGAAATCGGGCTCGTGTTGACGTAGTTTGCCTATAAACGAGAAGCTCATGAATGTATGGTTTGCAGGTGGACCGACACAAGCCAAAAATCATGAAACGTTTGTGAAACATTACTGTCCACGAAAGGCGGAACGCCCTCTGAGACTGGAAAGGCGGAACACCGTCGCCAAAGCAGAAGCGGTGTCGTTACGGTAACGAGAGCCAATCGCCGGAATAAGCACTAGACGGCCCGCCAACTTTTGGCAGAGGAGAGCGTCCAACGGCATCACTTTTGCTTGACGACGGTGTTCCGCTTTTCCGGTCTCCGGTCTGAGAGGGTTTCTGAGCCGTAATGTTTCACGAAAAATTGAAAGACGCTCTGGTGGGCGGAAAATGAACTGAACTGAAATAACGTGAAAATTCAGGGCATTTGAACCACGGCATTGACTTCGAAAATCTGAAGTTTTGGACAAACCTAGCTCAGGTGTTGTGCGGAAACGCAGGGACGGCTGTCCTTTGGCTGAGCCCAAAACCACACCACTTTGAGGGGTAGACAAGACACATCTTCGTGGCTGGCTGGACAAGTAAATCTTGCTGAACTGAACTCCTCAACTTGTTAACAAACACATCTCAAGTCTAACTATCCATATCCATCTCCCCCTCCACCCCAAATCACTTCAACTGGTTGATCATCTCATTCAACTCAGCCCAATCGGCCATTGCTTTCATTTCATTTCATCTCACTTCTTCCAAATTGACTGAAGCGGGATCACTTCATTATCAAATAGAAACCTTCAAATTCTACGAGTCGTGTTCTGTTGAAAACATTGCGATGTAATCCAGTTACGCAGATACATACGTAGATTATATCGTTTTCGTTACGGTGTTCTGCCTTGTTACCGTATACATACAGTAACCATTTGCTTGCGGGGGTGACCTGCCTTGCACTCAGTGTAGTTCCTGGGGGGGGAGGGGGGTCCCCCCCTCGGGTACGTCTGTTCCCCCTCCGAGGTACGCCTGCCCCACTGTTCCCCCTCCGGGTACGTCTGCTCCCCCAATTTTTTCCTAAAATTGGCAAATTTAGGCCTAAAATAGGCATTTTTAGGCCAAAAATAGGTAAACTTTAAGTGAAACCTCCAAAAAAACGCCAAAATACCCTTTTTATAGGGGATTTTTCGCAAAAGAAGGCAAAAATAGTCCAATTTTTCGACCTCAAAAAATGACTTTTTTCCGTCCCCCCCCAAATTGGGACTTCCCCCCCCCCTTCCCCCCCCAGCTAGCTACGTCTGTTCCCCCTCCGAAAATAGTGGAGGGTACGTCTGTTCCCCCTCCGGACCAGGAACTACACTGCTTGCACTTGCATGGTTGTCTCACCTTGTTCAATCATGCGCATCGCACACGCGCGCGCAACACACTGCTGCAAACAACACACATGCACACACACACACACACACAAACACACACAAACGCGCCAGCCAGCTGTGCTGACTGTGCTGCTGCTTGTTTGTTTATAAGGCACGTGTTTAGGAGCTTGGTCAACACGGCTTTATAGCCGAAACGGTAAGTAGTCGGACTCACAACCGGAAGGTCGAGGGTTCGAGTCCACCTTAGGCGCTCGAAACTTTTTTCGCACAAAACTTGTCCCGGGACTTTTAGTCACCTCAGCCCGGGGGGGCTTCCTAAACCTCACCGACCTCACCAGCATCACCACCCTCACCCTTCCTAAACCTCACCACCATAAAACCTCACCCACCCTAAACCTCACCGCTCACAATCCTCACCCACCCTAAACCTCACCACCGAACCTCACCCTCCCTAAACCTCACCACCTTACCTACCCAACCTCACCTCCTCACCTACCTCACCACCTCGACCTCACGTCACCACCTCACCTCACCACCTCACCTCACCACCTCACCAACCTCACCACCTCACCACCTCACCAACCTCACCACCTCACCAGCTCCCCCCACCACCTCACCACCCCCACCTCACCAGCCCGTGGGGTGGTGAGTGAGGTTGGTGAGGTGGGGTGGTGAGGTTGGTGAGGTGGTGAGGTTGGTGAGGTGAGGTGGTGAGGTTGGTGAGGTGGTGAGGTTTAGGGGGTGAGGTTTGGGGGTGGTGAGGTTTAGGAAGGGTGAGGGTGGTGAGGTTTAGGGAGGTGAGGTTCAAAGGTGGTGAGGGTGTGAGCAGTGTAGTACTTGGTCAGGGTGTTGACGATAGATAGATTGGGACCCGAAATGTGTTGACGATAGATAGATGACCCAAGTCCGAAATCTGGGGGGGGGGTCGACCCAAACTTGTTGACGATAGATAGATGGTGGGGGGGGGGGGTCGCCAAAAATCAAGGTATAGTATAGTGTACTAAGTTGGTAATAATGTGTAAATATTAATGAAAATGTACTTAGATGTACTAAATCCGCGCGTAGCGCGCGATTTTTTGCCTATTTGGGACAAAAAATACCGATTTTGAGCCATTTTGAGGCAAAAATACCCATTTTGGGGTCGAAATGTGTTGACGATAGATAGATTGTTCCCAGAATTTGTTGACGATAGATAGATTTGCCCACAAGTGTTGACGATAGATAGATGAAATCAAAAAGTGTTGACGATAGATAGATGAATTTGGGGGGGACCCCCCCACCCCCCCCCCCCAAGTACTACCCTGGGTGTGAGGTCGGTGAGGTTTAGGAAGCTCCCAGCCCGGGCCCGGGCCAGCACCGCGGGACTTTTAGTCACGGGCCCCGGGCCCCGGGGCTTTTAGTCACCTCATCCCGGGCCCGGGCCCCGGGCCCCCGGGACTTTTAGTCGGTCCCAGGGAAGTCCGGCCCGGCCCGGCCCGACCATGGAAAACCTCGGCCCGGACCGGCCCGACAGTGCGGGCCGGAAAATCCGATACTTGCCACGTTGCCAAATCGCCGGCGCGGTTGCAACCTCTGGTTGCTCGCTCAGGCTCAACTGAGCAATTGTCCTTGTCTTTGAACTGACTCACCTGAAAACAAGTTGGTGATGAGTGGAGCCGGCATTTGAGAATCGATCATCAGTTTCCCATCGCTTCCATCAATCCAGCACAACGACAACGATGCAGCAGACTGCTGATCGGCCTCCGGTTGCTCGGTGTCGAGCGTATTTTCGCTCGAATGTCCCGTTATGACGAAAGAAAATCGGGCAGCTCGATCCGAACTTCGTGTCGGTCTCGGCGGCCCGTCGGTCTCAAGATCAACTGTCGGAGCTTCGCTGCCAGTCCATGTGGTCAGCAACATTTCCTGAAACACAAAACTACCATCCATATCCATGTGAAACAAGACAAAGACAAAACAAGGAAGACAAATTTGTCGTTCTTTCGCTGCTCTGCTCATTTTCCATTCCAAAATTTAAGTTTTCTCACTTTCTTGTCTGAAACCGAATTGTCCAAAAGAACGCACTTCCTGGCTTTAGTCGGGCGTGGGCTGCAGTTCAATAGCAAACGGGTTGATCATCATTTGGTTGCGTCATTTTCATCTCACAAACCAGACAATATGATGTTTTAGTCACCGATGCACGTGACAAGACCAGCGCTCGTTTCTGCTGCGAATATTTTTTTCATAATTTGCAGGAAAAACCAATAAAATTAGCGAAACAATGAAAACAGTAGACGTCAACGGCTACGATGAGTTGCAATCGAAGCTGAAAACGGCCGATTCGGATAAAAATCCAATATTTGTGCTGTTTTCCGGCGAGAAAACGGCTGATGGTCAAAGCTGGTGTCCTGACTGTGTGAAAGGTTCTGGTTAAAATTGACTTATTATTATCTTAGCACTTTAATAACATCGGGCTTAATTTTTTAGCGGGGCCAATTGTGGACAAATCGGTGGAATCTTTGCTCAAAGATGTCGATGGCATATTCGTGCGATGCAACGTGGGCAAACGGGATGAGTCAGTGGTTTTTTTACTGACCAAACGGACTCAGTTTTATTGAGTTCGGTTGCTTTTCGCAGATGGAAGGATCAGTCGAATCGATTTCGCACCGATGCGGCGCTGAAATTGACGGGAGTGCCGACGCTGATCGACTGGCATCAGAAGGTCAATAAAAGACAATTTTTAGATTTGTGCCTTAGAAGGTGCCCCTCCAAAAGCATCAGCTTGTTGCGCGTCACAAAAAGGGCAATGCGATGAGTTTGCTTAAAACTGGGACTGGTCTCAATATGTTTTGCCCTAATGAATTTATCGACATTATTTCAGTCGCGTCGTTTGGTCGAAGAACAGTTGTTCAATTCCGATCTAATCGACATGCTGTTCACTGATGCGATCTCGACAGTATGATTCTGTTCACTTGTAAACGTTTGGATTGGTGTCCCTGTCCTCACACATCTTGGGCTTTGTATTTTAGGTTCGCGGTGCTCTTACATTCACTTACCCTTTATTATTTATGATGTCGCTGATTGGCCATTATCATTATCGTGTTTTACTGGGAAAAACCCATTCTTGCCCACATTTTTTTCTCGTGTTATTTTATTGATATGGATCTTTATAAAACTTGAACTTGGATGCCATCGGCCATGCGGTAATTTCAAAAACGAAGTCACAAATAAGAAACGTGTCAGGTCAACTGGCACAACGCGGTTGTACGCTGGCTTGGTGACGGAGACAAAACGTGGCTACGGTAGCCTATCCACCGTAACCCCTGGGGCATGGCGGCGGCATGCGTCGCGGGTATGTCACATGTCCATGCATTCTCTGTAATGTTTCATACCTTACTTGTTCGACATAACTCAGCGACCATGAACATGTGTCACTAAACGTGTAAAGACAAACTATGTATAATATTCAGGTCGCTCACTTATGTCGAACAATTAGGGTATGAAACATTACAGAGAATGCATCGACACGTGACACGACGCACGCCCTCATGCCCCAGGGGCTACGGTGGATGGGCTACTGTAGCCACATCTTGTCTCCGTCACCAAGCCAGCCCACAATCGCGTTGTGCTAGCCAACTATATGACTGATTGTTTCGCTCAGGGCCTTTGGTGTGCCTTCACTAGGAGCGACACTAAATGCACAAAACAGTGCATCTGTGGAGTCCCACCCCACCCACAAAATGCAAACGGATTGCGGATCAGTGGATAATAACCACAAACCCACCTATGGGCAAACTACGCCAACACGAGCCCGATTTCGCAGCTGGCAGAATAGTGAAACATTCAATCGAACGTCCTTCTCACCTCGTACTTTCTGTAGTTGTTTCAGAGCCTTGTTTTCGGCGCGCTCATTTTACATTTGATTGTTCCACATTGTGCGTCTATTCACAAAATCTGTAAATACAGTGATCGTTCTGGGCATCATATCGTGGATTAGCGGAAGACACCCGCGTGGCTTTGCTGTTTGTGCCATCAAAATGATTCACTGCATGAAATCAATTTGTCAATCGATATTGGTCAGTTTATTATCATTGAAACTAGCACATGACAGGAACTATAAGAATAATTGGTTGAACTCGGTGGCCTGATTGTATCGTTAAAAACTTCTGAAGCAGTCGAGGGACACAATAATCGTGCTTTTCGTTTTTATGTATTGTGAATTAATTAAATAATTTCGTTGACCTGCATCCAGGGTTGGAAAAAAAAATTTTTTTTAAACAAGTTTTTTTTAAAAAAAAAAAATTTTTTTTTTAAACAATTTTTTTTTAAAAAGTCTGAGATTCGGGGAAATTTTTACCAAATTTGCCTAAAAAACGCGTAAAATCGCGAAAAAATGCAACTTTAATTGACAAGTCACTTTTGTGACTTGGTTTGCATCACTTATCAAGGGTGTTTACGTCATTTCCGTGCGATCCAACAGTCTGTGCTTGATATGGACCGATGATTGCTGCTCTGTGGTATCGGACACAACAGTTTGTGGCCGAATAAGCAAGATTCACTCATAAACCACACAGAATTGAGAATATAAGCTGCAGAAATACTTGTCGGGCAGCTGAATCAGTCGTATATGACCGACCCGATGGGGTATGACATCGAAGTACCCTGTAGGCACATGCATACTGTGTCCCATGTATTACGGGAAGGTATAATAACATTATTTGGGGTATCTTAGGTACCAAGTACATGCGCCAAAGGTGATTTTGTGAAGAAAATTTTTCGACCCTTGAGAAAAAATGACAAAAAATAACCCCCAAAAAGGCCATTTTTGGACGTTTTAGAACATTTTGTTCCCCCGAAAATTTTTAAAAAAAATTTTTTTTTTTTAAAAATTTTTTTCAAAAACCTTTTTTTTTAAAAAAAATTTTTTTTTTTAAAAAAATTTTTTTTTTTCCCAACCCTGCCTGCATCGCATCGCCGCGTTGCATAAGTGACGAGGTTAAAAAAACGCAAAACAGAACACAAAAACTTTCAGAGCGACCCGTGGGTGCAAGTGAGCGTGAGCAGCCTAGCAGTGATCGCGACCTACGATATACTCACTTATTCCCCTCCACCAATGACGCGCATGCAACTACTGATTGCTTACATTCAAAATGTGAGAGTCATTTCGATAACTGCATGTTTCTGATGAATGAGTTCCAAATGAATCAGTTCGAGCTTACAGGCACCAAAAGTGTCGAATACCACAATCGATGATTTGCCGTCAGAAACACTCATGCAGATATTTGGCATTTGCACGCAGGTTCGTTGTGCAGTTCCGGATTTCGTCAAGTACACCGTTGAAAGATGACCAAGTAGCTGCATAAAAATGTTTTCCACTCTGTAAAAATGGGAAGGGACATACGAACCGAGGCAAAACCCACCTACATAAGCCAGAAATCGATCACACAGAAAAGTATTTCCCAATGCTAAAACTGGCCCCACGTGAGCCACAATCGAACTATACCTATTCCCCAGTTGCCCAGCAAAAAAACATAAAAAAAAAAAAAAAAAATTTTTTTCAAAAATTTTTAAAAAAAAAAATTTTTAAAAAAACAGCCAAAAAAAATTTTTTTTTCCCAACCCTGGCCCAGAGCATGACTAGACCACGTTGCTTGCTGCGAATCAGTTGGTGTGCGTGTTTGGTGTTTAGGGTTTTTGGCAGTTTTTGATGTCGGCATGGTTCTTAGTCAATGTTGTGGTCGGTGTCAAACTTGGTGATCGGATGTGATTGTATCGGATCGGTCTGCCTAGTCACATCACATCAATGTGATTGGGTCGGACTGCCTAGTCACATTGATGTGATATGACTAAATAGACTGAAGTTTGATATCGACCGCTATCTGATGCGTTTTTACATCACACATGGAAAGTTCAGATCGAAGTCGAGGCAGGCATCAAGCCACGCAGCTGGCTTACACGTTTCGAATGCTTCACAAGGTTTCAGTCACACAAGCTGGGCGTGTCAACTACTGCGTGGCTTGTTTATTGTGCGTGTGTTAATATTGTTGTCTGCCTCGACTTCGAACTGAGGTTTCCATATGCGCCTAAGAACACACGGCAGCGAAATAAAAGAAACTAACTGCACAACCAATTTTTTTGTTATCCTACATATGTATATTGGTCGGACAATGATCATATAAGAATAATTCATCAAATCAATCCTGAATTTCACGTTCAGTCACTGGGGGCCGGCGACATTATTATTTTTCCGTAGACACGCCTTTATACGTTTCGAAAGAGACTTCGACATGTCTTACAAGACAACAACATTGACCCGGGCTTTTAGCATGAAAATCCCCGAACATACTGTCAGAAAGTGTTTGTGTAGTCGTTGCTGCTTGAAAATCAGGCATCGACCTCAAAAAATTATGATATGGACTCGGTGCTTATGTAATATCTGCGAAACATTTTTTCCGGCAGCAAGCTCCAAGCACCTGTCGACGTTGCAATTTCTGTGGCACCTGAAATGTTTCGCAAATATTACATAAGCGCCGAGTCCACATCATAATTTTTCATGTCTAATCTTCAAGCGGCCGAGCGACTACAGCAAAACTGACTTTTGTCCTGACATTCCGTTTCGGGGTGATTTTCATGCGGAAAACAGAGCGGGTCAATTTTGTCTTTGTAAGACATGTTCCTTCGGATTCGTCTTTCAATTTCTGGCATAAAATCAGGCGGTGTATCGTGAAAAATAATAATGTCGCGCCCCCTCTTAACCATTGTGCTATCTTTGATTCTCAAAAAACATTTTCACCTGAAAATAATCTATAGCAGAGCACCCACGTTGCTGCGGGTCTGAAGCATTTACTGACTGCATTCTTTGTGTGTGATCGCGCAACGCAACGTCACTGCCCCGTCACTATCCTGCTTCACGATTCAGGGAAAAATTTGACCAATTCTTATAAAGTCATTGTCCAATACCGTACCACGGAAACACATAGCGCTCAGGGTTGCAGAGCACCAAGCCAAATTATTCGGAAAACGTCTTTCGCACCATTGCACTCTCATCTGTCAACCGTCGATTCAAACACTTGATTGATCGTTCGTGGCGCACCGTTACGTCCGTCCGCTTCGATGGCCGTGGCGGTTTGTTAATGGGTCCCGTCCCGATTATTTTTTTTGCTTATCGTTTCGACATCAAACAGCATCGATATGACAATGTCGGAATTCTAGTTGGGCCATTATCTGTCCAACAATATGCACCGCTCGCGCTCACCAAGTCAGTGTCACGAGCGTGTGCCACGGATGGCCTTTGCACAGCTCACAGGCAGAAGCAATACCGTCAATAACTCGATTTTAAACGTCAAGATTCGATATTCGATGTTCCCCTACCGTACGCGGTGTTCGCGCGAAGCAACGGTGTCCGTGAACTGGTCGTTAATCTGTGCCAAAAAATGGCATCTTGGCGTTGCTTGGCCACGTTGTTCGGACGATGCACAAACGTGCGCTTGGTGTCATTGTTCGGCTCAGATCTGCACGTGAGTGAACAATGGGTCTCAATTTCAAATGAGCCCTGTCACTTTTGTTTGCATGTTGCAATAACCAATGATACAGCGGTTGGTTAGACTTTGGAGTTTTGTACCGCAATCGAATCTTTGGGCGATCCTGCGCTTAATGAGTGCCTAAAATGCGCCATTACACCGTTTGTCTGATGTTTCAAAATGCGTTCACAACAACAATCTGATGAGTTTACAACAACAACATTTCAATCCACCTCTTCTAACTTTTTGCTGAAAGTCACTGAACCAAGGGTTTGAAAGAATTTGAAACTTCAGACAAGCTGTCGTGGAGACATTTTGCTTATTGACCATGAGCCGAATCGTCCAAAGAATTGATTGTGCTTCCAATCACCAATGTCCAAACGCCATAGAACTATAGTTATGGCATGCTAATAAAAGTGACAGAGGTACTTTTGACGAGACAGTTGCCGAATACGTGCATGGGATGTGCTGAAAGTTAATAGCATCTGCAAATCTAGCTAAATGGGCAGTTCTTACAAGTTGGTCTCAAAAAGATGCTGTGTCTGTGGCAAGAGTGCGTGAGCCTAGAAACCCCAACACCCCAAGTACTGATAACGAAGTGTGAAGGCTTATAATGCTATCTACTATCTACTATCTAGGCCTAGGCCTAGGCTTAGGCTTAAGTGGAATTATACTGGTTCATTTTGCAGACAAATAGGACAAATTTTTGTTTGAATCATATTTCTGATTGCGTTGGAACACCAATTTTCGACCAGCGTAAAAGTTGCCCATTACTGGCGTCGGGGAACAAATTTTACGCTGGTCAAAATTTGTGCTCTAGCTCAATCACAAAAAAAGGATTCAAACAAAAGTATTTTGTCCTCATTGTTTGCAAGACCAAAATGAACAAAGTAATCCACCTTCAGGAGCAATTCACAAACCCGGACGCCTCGGAGCGTCTCGATTTCGTCGTGGCCGTTAGCCAGCTGGTCAGCAATTGTCGTGAGCTGCAGGTCTTGTTGGTGAAGTCATCCATCTTTGTTCGAAATGCAAACAACGATGAAAGCATCGAGCTTCGTGTGGAGCACGCACATTTCTGGCTGGAATTGGTTCGTTTTCGGGCTAATATTACAATGGTTAACTGACGACTGGTCAAATGTCGTCAACTCACAGCAGCCCCGAGCGCGAGACGCAGTACGTGGCATTCGGGGGTGAGTTGACGATCTGTTAACGACTCCACAAAGTGAGTTGAGGAGGTCATTTTGGCCACTTGAGTTGACCCCTGTGATATAAGCCCGTTTTCGTGCGCATTACGTTTGTCGTTGTTGTTGCACAACAGGCCCAAATGGTCCACAATTACTTTGATTCCCAATGCGTCAAATTCCTAGTTTTCTGTAATGTGAATTGAATATGATTTCTTTCAAGCGTCAGAATCGGGGAACTGCTGACCTACATATATGTATGTTTATACATTACATACATGAATCTTGTAAAATAGCCCAAAATACATTACAGTTGCATGATGCATCCGATATGGGAAGCCTTGCATGCATTCACTTCGCTTGAGGCTGAGCGAACTCAGTTTGGAGCGCATTTTTGTGCCATGATGATCAGTGTCTGTCACTGAAACACAATGCCACAATCATTTTTCACAAGTGTTTTTCCAATTCCAGCTTATCGAATTGTTCACTGCCCATCCGCCGACATACATGATCAAGTTCGGGTTTTCGGCGGCGTACTTGAAATGTGAATTTTCTGACATCTGCGAACAGGTCATTTTTTGAAATCAAGTGTTTGAATAATTGATGGATGGATTAGTCGATCAATGATTGGTTGTTTGATTGATTCGCTGATTGAATTATCGATTGATTTTGTGCAAATCTTTCAGGCAGCATTGCTCACCGGCAAGTTGGGTGCGTCACTCGAGAGCTACAAGTTTGGCATGATATCCAGCACGATCGAATCGGGAATTGCCGATTTGAGTCTTGCTGACGTGATTGATCGATTGAATCTAAAGCGGTCAGACACGGACGAATAAATTCGGATCATATTCTGCCAAAAAAGGTTTCTCTATTCAGGTTCTCGCATCTCTCCGACTTGCACCTGGGCCTGTTCGCATTCCCGCGTTTCGAGGTTGAGCCAATCATAGGAATCGTGCCCAGCAACAGAGCTGACAGCGCTCAACTGCCAGTGCTCGCCAACGCACTCGGTGAGGCTTGAATGGTGGAATTCGAAACGGTTGAGTTGAGTGGAAAGTTCGGTGGAATGGATGCGGTAACAATGTGTTGCACCAAACTTTCCACTGAACTTTCCACTCAACCGTTTCGTGAATGCCGCCCATTGTGGAAGAGGGCGTTGATAATGAAAAGTGAATTTTTGTTGTGCCGCTCTTCTTTCATTTTGTGCAACTTGTTATCATGTGATCAACACGTTTTTTATTGGCATTTTGATGTCTCTGTGCTGTGCACATTTTTACCGGTGCATATGC